>PVKA01044376.1:0-16200 GCA_004027165.1 Ctenomys sociabilis | reverse complement strand
TTTTTTTTTTTTTTTATTTTTTTTTTTTTTTGTCTTTTTGAGACAGGGTCTCACTATGCAGTTCAGGCTGGCCTTGAGCTCACTTTGTAGCTCAGGCTGGTCTCGAACTCACAACAATCCTCCTGCCTCAGCCTCCCGAGTGCTGGGATTACAGGCATGCGCCACCACGCCCGGCTTGGACCTTTTTATAAGACACTTCATCCCTTTTCTCTTTGCATGAATCTTGCAACCCAAAGAGAAGTATCAAGGACAAAAAGGAATTGCTGCCCCTCCCGTGCATGAGTGGCTGCACACGTGGGGCCCCTCTTCCCCTGTTCTTCGCATACTCCCGAGGGGGCTTCGCAGCTATGCTCCTCTTGCCCTCTGCTATACTCCTGTGCCAAGGGAAGACCTATATTACCAGTAGCTCTGCCAGTTTTCCTCAAATATAATGTCAGAAAAGGAAGATTTTTTGTCTAGAAATCTTGTCCTACCCTCAGTCAGTTCCCCCTGTGTGGGGAAGACAAACAAAGCTTATCCTTTGGTCCATGAATCCCATATACCACACACAGTTGTGTCCTGGCCCACTGGCAGGCTGGCACCTGGTAGGGAGCTTGGTCCTGGTCCCTGGTCCCTGGTCCCCGGAGGCCACAGGAGCCCACATCCACCCCTGACTCTATGCCAATCCACTAGACCAACAAATCTGTTGACTTTCAGGAAGACAACAATAAGAGAGGGGCACTGTCATGGCACCCGGAGCTGTCAGGCCCACTCTGATGGGGAATTAACTCATGTCTGGGACACCCATGGCCATGGCTGGCTCTGGTGCCATGCTTGGAGAGATTGTTGTCTTGAGGGTTCTGCATCCTGAAAAACTATAAGACCCATGTCTGGTCTAAGCCTAAGCCAGTCATTGTGTGTACCTAGCATGGACTGATATATGTTTCATGTGGCATTTTTACAGAAAGTAATAACAAAATGAATTTCCAGACCAAACATTCCTACCATCTGCCCTCCAGGGCCTGTCCTATCCAGACCACAGCAGCAGGCAAACCTTCCCAGGAGCTGGACCCAGTAACATCAGTCCTTACCACTGGAAGATGCTTGTGGACCAATTCAATGAATTCAGAACAACTCATTGAACACATAAATATACCCGCTTTGATTATTTTTCTTAGACAAACAAATAAGTGAGAATTTTCCACTTATGCAACAATCTTAGCTGCGCAGTGGAAAGAGAAGGAGACCATCACCAACTGTTGAAATGAAGACATTGATGATCAGTAGCTGCCACAGCACAAGGAGAGAATCAAGGGACTGGAGAGATAGTGTGGTGGTCTAAGAATCTGCCAGGGAAGTACAAGGACCCGGGTTCAATCCCCAGTACCACATTCCCTGCTGGCCCTGGAACTGAGGATCACTATGAGTCTGAGCTGCATAGCAAGACCCTATACCAAATAAATAAACAAATAATAGTAATAGGAGAGAATCAGACACAGGCTTCCTAGTGAGGAACACACTACCCATGATGCATCCCTGACCATGCTGCTCTCCTACCCTAGGGCTCTAGGCAAGACAGAGCCAAAGGAGCATGCTAAGTGCCATCAAGGGCATAAATTCAGGCTGCAGAGATGGCTACACAGACGACCCAGGTTTCTGAATACATAAATTGCAGAGGGAGGGTTGTGGTGATGGTAGGGAACCTGTATGTTAAAAGATACTTAAAAGATGCAGCAACCAATATTTTGTGTAAGCATTGTTTGTGTTCTATGATTCATACAGTGACAGGGAGACATTACGGCCATGAAAAATAGAAACATGAGCATTAACTCTTAATATTAAATAACTATTGTTTAAACAGGTGCCACCAGTCTGTAGGTTCTGCAATTTTTCTCACCATTTTAAGGATGTGGAGATAAGAGGGGCTACTAAAAAAATGTACTGAAGGTTGCAGTTGGGTTAAATAGGTGAATTAATTAGTAAGTTAAGAATATTAGGGCCAGCTAGGCAGCTCAGCAGACTAAAGCACCTGATTGGCAGAGCGCTGCAGCCGGGGTTCAATTCCTGGTGTGCCGTGTCAGCCCCGCCCTGGGACCAAGACTGGACATGGTGGCATGGGCCTGTGATCCCAGCATTTGAGAGGCTGAAAACAGGAGGATCACTGTGAGTCCAGTCTACATAGTGAGACCCTGTAGACCCTGTCCTGACTTTACATAAAAAAGTTAAAAAAAAAAAGAATATTAGATTTTTTTGCTTTAAATACTGGCAATGTTGATGTGTGATGAAATATTATTGTAAAGCATTTTGAAAACTATGATCTTCTATTTTTTAAACTACAGCAAGAAATCTTGGAAAGTCAGAACGTCATTACAAATGGAATCTCAATAAGTCTATTATCTGCCGATGGGCAGATTTACTTTGCCAGTGTCTTTATGGTGATCATATCTTTCTGAACATCTGGAAAGGATACATGATCCAATTAAAGGATATTTCCTGGGCTGGGAGTATAGAGCACACACTTGGCATTGTGGGACCTGCTTTCAGCATCAAAAAAAAAATCGATTTTATAATTTCTAAAATAAATTGGATAAAAAGTCTTACTCAGGTATAAAATCATAACAGCTGTACACTTAATGACCCCTCCTCTTAAAGGATATACAAAGTTGGATGAAAGTGAAAGTAGCCCAGAATACCTTGTGTCACATCATACTCGTTCTGATGCAACATGAGTCAAGGCCCTCCTTAGAGATTATGTTCAGCATGTCACCACATGTCAGAAGTGGGGAAACTGGAAAACAGCCCAGGGAAAATAAAGGTAATGACAACAATGGAAAGGCAAGGTCAGGAGGAGTGTCTACAAAAGTCTAGGAGTGGGCCGGGGAGATAGCTCAGTAGAATAAGCGTCTGCCTGGCAAGCGCAGGGTCCTGAGTTCAATCTCTGGTACCACAAAAAAAAAAAAAAAAAAAAAAAAAAAGAATCTAGGAGTGTCTACAGGACTCTAGGAGTATCTACAGGAATCAAGGAGTGTCTCCCCAGGAGAGCTCAGGGTCACTCATCCAAGTTGACTGCAGGATTTTAATAACTGGAAGTTGACAGCCTGACCCTCATGTGTGCAGAGGGCCAAGAAAGAAGAACCAGGCTGAAGAAAGCAACGAACTTGGACCTCCACCCATCCTTGGAACTGGCTCCAATAAAGGGCCATGACCTCCGCATGACAGAATCCAAAGGACAATTCCTAGTCCTCATCCTCCTTGATCCATCACTCCTCAGCCGTCACTGGCCTCTGGCTTGAAATACTTTCCTCCCTTGGATTTGGGACACTACTATTTCTCCTCCAGATACCACATCTAGGTATAAGGGGTGCCCAAATTCATACCCTCCTTTCTCCTTTCTGATCAGCACTCAGCCTTGGTGAACCCCCTCAAGGCCCAAGTCCTTAAATCTTATCTACATCTGACTTAAAAATATATATATAAAAACAGGATCCAGGGAGATGGCTCAGTAGAATAAACGCTTGCCTGGCAAGCACAAGGGCCTGAGTTTAATCCCCAGTTCTGCCAAAAAATAAAATAAATATAAATAAATAAAGATAGAGGCTGTACTCAGCTATATCCCAAGGCCAGTTCATAACCATGTAACCAAAAACTGAGTTACCCCAACTCCCTATGTGCTGGTCCCAATTGTAAATGACACAAAATGTAAGCATCTCATCTTTGCTGGCACGACTCAATGTAGTTACATCAAATACAGACAAATCAGTGCAAGCAGTTCTGCTTGCTTAAAAATGAATGCTAACACATAACAGCCAATCACCCAAGATGCTTTTTCAAGCATCATAGACTATAACTAACCTCAAAGGTTCTGCCACTTTCTGCTGATGATCTCTTCGTTTGTAAGCTGCTCTTGTGTGTGCATAATAAACTTGTCATACAGTTAAATCTGATTGTAGTTTGGACACGGATGATCTCTATATTCACACCTCTGGACAGACTTGCATCACTCACTACCTACCCAGCATCTCCAGCCCTGGATTGTAACGTGCATTGCTGGCTCACCCCTCCACAACCGTCCTGTCTCACCTGGTGGCAATGCTGCCCTCTCAAGGCTGTGCCCTTCAGACTTCAACATTTCTCACCACCCCAGCAGTCGGTGTGGCTCTGGCACCGATGACAGGGCCCTGGGCCACGGTGGCTCCCCCCAGTGGGGAAAGACTGATGGTGGCAACATGGTTTGCCTCCCTCTGCACATGTGCTCATGTCTCAGCTCAGCAGCTAGAGCATAAATTGAGCAGGGAGTTCTCTGCCCCCAAGCCAAGGTCCTCAGATGGCCCTCTGCATTGTCCCTTTGTCCTCTGGTTTCCTCCCCAGCACCAGCCCTTGTTTTCCATGGCTCCTGGAGTAGACTGAGCTACTCTATCCCCACACTTCTCCCCAGGAGTTCCCTATGTGGCAAACAGCCTTCCCTCAGATGCCTGTGTGGCTGGCTTGTGCCCTCACTGTGGTTCCTTCGAGCATGACTTTTTTGAGGCCCTCTTAGCCTCTGTTGGAAGTTTATCAATCCAGGAGGAGAGTAAGCATCACTGCAAGAGACAACCAAAGAAGTTGAGCCCCTGCACCATAGACTGGCTCATGCTGAATTTATTCCTGTACTTATCCCTCACAAGGACCTCTGGGTGCCAACTAGGTACCAGGCACTATGTGATACAGAAGGTAGGGCTGGCATGGCAGGCTGGCATGGCAGGCTGACTGAAAAAAATAATCAGAACCTCCCAATTAATTGCAGGATCCCAGGACAGCACAAAGTACCCCCAAGACTCCATATGTGGGATTTCTTCGGGGGCTTCCACGAGATGTGACCAACAGGTAGGGACACAGATACCATGAGGAGCCACTATTGTTCCTCTTCCAGATACCTCACTCTATCTTCTAGACCAGGATATACTTTTATTTTTGCTTTCATTCTTTTCTTTAGCCCAGGTTTGATCTGCAGAGCCAGTTTTTCTTTTCCCCCCTTTATTCTGCACTTTTCAAATACACTTCTGGAACCATTTTTGGCTTGTCTCATTGAATTCTTTGTTCATGGAAACTGGGACCTGAAATACCCTTACTTGGCAAGCCATTCCTGAAGGAACTACCTGACAGTATTGTCACGAGGGGTTTCCTGGGAACAAATGAGACTTGGGTCTGTGCAGTAACTCCTTTTATAGTGGGAGAGATGGATCATAAATAGAGAGTGCTAAATGCTAAGGAGAGAAATGTCAGGGTAAGATATGAAATGCGGGGAGTGTATTATTCCACTCTGGCTTTCCCACTCTGAAACCACAGAGTGGTGGCAGAAAAAAAAAAAAAAAAGAAATTTCTTCCTTCCTCTCAGATATGGAGGCCGGAAATCCAGGAGCCAGTGTCGGCAGAGAGGCTTCTCCTCAGTCCCTCTCGCTCTCTGACGGCCTCCTTCTCCAGGTCTCTGCACGTGCATCTCCTGATCTGTAGTTAGTCTCCAGTTGTGCTGGATCCAGGCCTCCTCTGACATAGTTCTTTCCTTAGAGGCACAGCTCCTGGCTCTAAATACAATCACATTCTGAGGGACAAGGCTTAGGACATTGATACTTGAGTTTTGGGGAATATAGTTTAGCCCATAAAGAGTGGATGGGAGGAGAATTTTATCAGGAAGTCCCCACACAGCAGCCAGGATTTTGCATTTTTTTTTTTTTTTTTTGTTTGTTTGTTTTTTTGTTTATTGGTGCTGGGGGTGAAACTCAGGGCCTCAAACATTGCTATGCAAACACTCTCACTGAACTGTACTGCCCGCTCAAAGTCAGGTTTTGAGTGAATCTGAATTCCCAAGAGCACCTATTGGACCAGCTTCTGAGTAAGCCAGTTGGCTCTTGGTACAAATGAGGAGGAAGGAGAGCAGCTGCCTCTGGTGTCAGAGATGTGATATGTCAGGTCACAGAGGTCACCACTGAGCAAGAGGAGCAGACTGATGGTGGCGACAGGAGCACTCTGGCTGCTACTGGGATGAGGGGGAGAAAGTGGGTGACTTGGGCCAGGGAGATGGCTTAGTGGAATAAACACTTCTGGCAAGAGCAAAGGCCTGAGTTCAATCCCTGGTTCCACCAAAAAAAATGGGTGGCTATGACTGATGGGGAAGGGGGGTGTGGGTGTTGCCACCCCACAGTGCTATCAGTATTTGTACCTGGTAAAGGGGACCCTGGCTACGCCCCTCACAGGCAGAGTCCAGTGGACGCATTCAGGACCTGAGGAGAGCTGCCCCCTTGGGAGAGCTGCAGAGCAGCCAGGGGGTCATTCTCCGCCCTCTATCTCCTGCAGAGGGGCCCCCAGCTCAGGGCCTCTGGTGGCACAGACCTAAAGCTGCAGACAAACAACAGGGATCAGACCTTGGTAGTGAAGATGTACTGAAAAAACAGGATGAATAATTAAATTTTTGATAAATTTATTAGAGTACAGAGCCGGCCAAATAGCTCAGCAGACTAAAGTGCCTGAAAGCAGGTGCAGGGGTCTGGGGTTGGATCCCTGGGCCTGCTGTGCCAGCCCTGCCCCCCGGGGTGTGCTGAGACAGCAATTGAGACTGTGGCGTGGTGGTGGGTGCCTGTAATCCCAGCTCTTGGGAAGCTGTAAACAGGTGGATCACTATGGGTCCGATCTAGTAGTGAGACCCTGAACACCCTGTAGACCCTTCCCTAAACCACAGAAAATAAATAAAGTACAAACATGCTGCCGTCAGTACTCTTCAAATATCCATCCTTGCTCTGAACTTGCTTGTCACACTGTTCTCGCCGCCTGCCAAGCAGGAAGTCCTCTTTCATGAGTGCCTCCTGAATTGAATCAAAACATGTACCTTTCATGGTCAGTTGGTCTTTGTGGATGAGCTGAAAGTTGCACTAAACCAGATCCAGCAAGTAAGGTGGATGACAGCACAGCACAATGTTCGTACAAGTCTGCCTTTGCATTGACTGGCAATGGGCTATAGCATCTTCTGTTTGTTGTTGGGTTGTTTTGTTTTTGTTTGTTTTGTCTTTTTAATCACAACTCATAGACACAAGAGAAAACTTCAGAATGGGTATCTTTCATGAGGTCCCAGCATAGCACTGAGACATCTGCCTCTGCTCCACAGAGCAGCCAGAGTGATGGTCAGCAGCGGATGCTTCCAACTCAGGGCTCCATCTGCCCAAGAGGCCCTGAGCCCATGATTTCTGGATCCTCCAGGCCACCATAGAAATTCTGGCCTTTTCTGGTCTCCTCTACTGCACACCAGCCTCTGTGCTTATTGGAGCTCTCCAGGGCCAGGTGTCAGGCACAATGGCACTCCCCTTCTACCCATCCACCCCAACCTCTTCCATCCTGTGGTCTCCTCAGTCTTGTCTCTGCATGGTCCTCCCATCATCTCCCCCTTCCTCCCTCTAAAGAACTGATCTTCCACTATGGGTGGGACACCTCCCTTCCATGCTGGCATCTTCCCTCACTTCCTTTGCACACATTGGGATATCCTGTCATCCACAGTCCTCGCTATCCCCTCTGCCCACCTTCTAGTTAATCTATTTTTCCCAGCCAGGCCTCGGAAGATAGAGGACTACATGTAACAGCACTGCCTACATTTCCCTGCATTTCATCCTTAATTTTTGACTAGGTGACTCTTTTCTTCTAACCCTCTAATAAAACTGCAGGAGACTCAAAGGTCACCACTACCTGCTCACCACCAAGGTTCTTCTCTGGAGTCCCCATTCTCAGTTACCACCAGTGGCTTCTCTGAGCCCTCTGTGGGGCTGCTTCTTGCCCCTTTTCTCTCTTTCCCTCCCCTGAGATGCAAACAGCTACTTCCAATTCCTATCTCCACTGCCTTGCTCAGAGGTGCTGTGTGTACTTCTGGTCATTTCCTAAGCCCAACCTGTTCCAGACTAGCTAACAGTCTCATGGGTTCTCCTCTACCCTACCTCCACCAGGGGTGGAATTAGCCTCCTCCCCAATTCTGCCAGGCTTTAATCTGGTTCTCAAAACTCTAAAGGCCTCATTCTCTTCTTGCTGTCCTTTTTGCTTTTGGTGCAGTGAGTACCACATAGCCCTTTGATTTCTTTGGAAGCTCTCCTGCCTTATGCAGAAGAGGCTTCCATAACAAAGTACCACAGACTGGGTGTTTAAAACAGTAAACATCTGTTTCTGGATTGAGGCCCTCTTCCGGGCCAGCAGTGCCTTTTGGCCTTGCTCCCACCTGGCCTTTCCTTACCAGCTGTGGGTGTGTTCCTGGGAGTGTCAAACTCTCTGGTATCTCTTCTTATAAGAACACTAATCCTATCGCAGCTCCCTACTCTTATGACCCCCCCTACCCTAATTACCTCCCAGGGATCCATCTCCAAATGGATTAGGACTTCAACATACAGATGGGGAGACATCAATGTTCAGTCCCTATCATGCCCCCTGTTTTTCTGTTTGCTTTGATAGCTTGTTGGGGTCCCTGGTTCCACAGCAAACACTATGCTTGACTGTAACTTCCTGCTGTGGCTTACACAAGGCTGGTGTGGTTAGCTTTTCCTTCCTTCCCCAACCCTGCCCTCCAGGCTCTAACCACGTAAGTAAGTGGGGTGTGCCCAACCTACAGGACAGGAAGTGACTCCTGTTCCTCTCCAGGTTGCGCTGATGCATTAAATGATGAGCTGGCCTTTTCTGAGTGTCTCCACTTGGTTACTGTCTCTACCTACTGAGGGTGCCGGTGCCTAGGTGAATTGTGGCTTACGAAGCACAGGTAAAGCAATGCTTCTGCTGCCTGCCTTCACGTCCTGCCCCAAACCAGAGGGCAGAGACCAGGAACACAGCAGCTCTCCACTCATTTGTGCCATCTGCATTCCCACAGCCAAGGGGACAGTGACCAATATTTCTGATGCGTAAAATGTGCAATAACATTGCCAAAATCTACCATCACTGGCATGTTACAGTTTAACTGGGAGTGTTTTTTTCTTCCTTCCATAGTGACTCATCCTACAGCTGATGGGTCTTAGATTCTATGGACTGTAAAACTCAAGTGCTGGTCTTGAATGTAAGAAAAACTTTAGGGCTTGGGGAGATAGCTCAGTAGAATAAGGGCTTGCCTTAGCCGGGCGTGGTGGCGCAGGCCTGTAATCCCAGCACTCGGGAGGCTGAGGCAGGAGGATTGTTGTGAGTTCGAGACCAGCCTGAGCTACAAAGTGAGCTTAAGGCCAGCCTGAACTGCATAGTGAGACCCTGTCTCAAAAAAAAAAAAAAAAAAAAAAAAAAGGGCTTGCCTGGCAAGTGCAGGAACCTGAGTTCAATCTCCAGTACCGCAAAAGAAAAAGAAAAATTTTAAACTATGTAGGACTTTACATTATGTGAGGCAAGACAGGAAAGAGGAGAGATAAAATTAATAGATGATTTGGTGCCATCCCTGAAAGATCTTTCCCTTAATTATTTCCTAATTTTGAAACAGGGCTAAGAGAAAAGAAATTTAAAAATACTTCTCAAGCAACAGGCGAAACACTATTGTCTGGGACACAGCATTCCAGGATTCTTCTAGAAAGAAGTGAGCTTTGGTTTAAAAAGAAAGGAAAAGTGGGCCAAAGGCCAGTCTGCTTAATTCACAGGGAACAGTACTGTCTGCAGTGACCAGAGAAACGCACTGTTTGGACTGCCTTACCCCTGGGTTTCCACCACCTCATGGCTGAATCTCTGGGCAAGGGGATGAAGCCTCAAGAAGACCGGAAGCTCTGCCCCGGTTGTCTGTGTCTAGGAAGACCGAATGGCTGCTCACTACTGGACACGGCTGAATAGACAAGGATTTCACAAAACCCAAAGTACAAAGGGTTTGGCCTGGTGCAACAGGAAGAAGCAGGAGACAGGAGCCTAGTTTGGGGAAGCCTGGTAGAAATCCCTGGTGGAGCGCAGGGCTGGGGGCGGCATCCACACAGAGCCTCCTGGAAATGGAACCAAAACCTCCAAATCAAGCCCAAGGACGCTTCCCGTGAGCCGGCCGCCCCTCCCTGCTTGCACGCCAGTCCCGACCGGCTGCCGTCGCCCTCGGCTAGAGCTCCAAGTCCAGAGGGTGGCCGAGGATGAGGAAGGCACTGTCAGGTCTCATGGGTGTCCCAGTAGCTCTCAGAGAAACTGAATTCACGGTCTGGGGGTGGGGGTCCCAGTTCAAAAACCACACGCACACCGCTGACGCCCACCACCGATGCCCCCGCAGTGCAGACCGCTATTCAGAGGTGGGCTCTCGGGGTTACGCAAACGAGCTCTGTCCTCACCCGCACCCTGAAAAGGAAGCCAGCTGTCATTCCGGCTTTCCCAGCAGGGAGACTGAGGCACGGAGTCCGGGTGACCCGTGCAGCGTGGCAGACGGAGCCCAGAGAGGGAGGCGCAGCGGCCAGCAGGGGCGGGGAGGCCGCCGCAGCCGCCGCCGGGGGTTTCCAGCCCCTCGGCGCTGGGCCCCGCTGCCCATATATGGCCGTGGGCGTCCAGGCCGCGTCCCGCCCCACCCAGGCTCCCTGCGGGTCGCAGCCTCCTCCGCGGCGAGGAATGCGAGGAATCCCGCTCCCCGCCGCCCGGCCGTCGCGGGCGACCCGGCCCTCCAGCCGCGGGGTCCCCGGCCCGCGGCAGCTGCCGGCCGCTGGGGGGAGCGCGGCGCCCCGGCCGAGCGCCCTCACCTGCCCGGGCGCGGGGACGCGGCCGAGCCGGGAGGCGGTGGCCTGGGAGGAGTCTGGCGGGGCGGGAGCGTCGGCGCAAAGTGGAAGTCCTGGCCACGGCTGAGCGCCGGAGCCGCGCGGCGTGCGCCCTGGGGTCGGCCTGCGGCGGCGGCGCCCATGGCCCTGAGCAAAGGGCTGCGGCTGCTCGCGCGGCTGGAGGCCTCGGGCGGGAGCAGCGTGCTGCTGGAGGCGCGCGGCCGCCGCGACTGCCTGCTCTTCGAGGCCGGCACAGTGGCCACGCTTGGTGAGTGCCGCGTCCCCGCCGTCCCCTGCGGGCGGCGACACGCGCCGGGGAGCGTCCGCCTTCGCGGAACCACGGGGGTCCCCACCCGGGCAGTCCCGCGGGGCTGAGGGTTGTGCCCTGGGGTGGGACTTTTGGGAGAAAGTAACCGAGGGGACGCCAGAGAGGACCTCTGGCTGGGCGAGGTGGTGCTTAGGGTCTCCCTTCGTCGGCGCACACCCAGCCCTGGGTTCCGTTCTTGGGAAGCCTGCTGGCTCTTTTTCCTGATCGGAGGTTGGTCAGGGCGCCTTGCATATCCTGACCTCCGAGGTGGGGACACCGAGGCGCACCTGTTGATGAAACAAACTAGTGATGGCCCTAAGGTTTATGTGGCTAGCGCCACTCCCGGAGGGAGGGAATGGGACCAGGCCCCCAGAGGCAGGCTCAGGTGAGAGCCCTGGTGGCACATCTGTCTTAGGTAAATATTTAGTCGAGAAGCTCACCTTTATGGTTGGTGTTAGAAATGCCAGTCCTGTGTATTGTCGCTTATGGGCGTCAGAAGCTTTGAGATTGGCATTCTGTGCAGTCTTTAGCAACATAATCTCAATTTTCACAATTTTTACTTATTTTTAGTGTTCTGAGACAGTGGGCCTTGAATGCACTATATAGCCCAAACTGTCCTCAGGCAGGCCTCCTGCCTCAGCCTCCTGTGTGTGGGGTTTGTAGGCATGCTCCACCATGCCCCACTTAATGTTTATAATTCTACAAAAATACTATTACTATCCCCATATCACAGATGAGCAAACTGAGGTCTGAAGAGACTGAGAGCTTGTTCAGGATCATATTCTTCCTGACTCTGGTGTGGTTGTTTCAGTTATGTCACACAATGGCACAGTTTCCTGGTATAGTGTTCCTGAGCCTAACACAGAGTTGTGGCCCATGTTCACCAGGAGGACTTAGGAATCACCAAAACTAGGGAAACCAAGTGGAACTGTTAGTGTTTTAGCCATGAACCTTGGAGAGTACGTGCCCAACAGTAGGTGTCCCGTGGTACCATCTTGCCACTATTCCTGGCTTATCAAAGGGGCAGAGTGGGGGGGGGGGTCCTTGTGTTTAGGTGGTCCCAAACACACCAGGCACTCCCTTGCATGTGCCTGTCTCTGGTTTTGTTCTCATTTACATGCATCAATTGTTCGCGCGCGCGTGTGTGTGTGTACACATACATGTGTATATCTTGGAAGGATAATCTCTATTTTTGCTTGCCCCACCATTTCACTAACATGGAGTCATCTGGCATGCTTTCAGTCACTTGAGTACTGAAACAATGTTCTCCAGTATTCTCATCTTCCAAAGTGTGTAGCAAATTGTGGATTAAATTATTATCAGATTACACTATTCCAATTTGGGCTCTCTCATGAAAAGTCCAAGTTTGGTTTCTTGTTATAGCCTGGAAAAAAAAAACCCACAAATTTCCATTCTATTTTTGATATCTACTTCATACCACATTTTTCAGAACCAAGAGATTAATTTCATGGTATTTCATCAAAGAGATTAAAGTGTCCAGCTGGATTCCAGCAATATTAAGCATGTTTCATACATGTTTGAGTTCCTTTGAAGACATTTGAATTTTTTTTAGGAGTGAAGATTTTACAGACCCGCATGTGCAAACATATTGTTTCCTTAATGTAAGAACCTGAAAGAGTAGATAAAATCTGAAGGCTACAGTAGATACTGGGAAAAGAGATTGAACTTGTTCAAAGGGAAGGAATTACTGAGTTGAGGAGAGGACAGGAGGAGTGGGGGAAAGAGATCCATCTGTATATGTAAGCAGGGTGGTTTGGATAATTGTACTGTGGATTTCTGCTGGTCTGTAGAAAGGAGCGGTTAATGCTTTTTTTGTCTCTATTTTTCCTTTTTTCTCTTTTTTTTTCCTGTTGGCACTAGGAATCAAATTCAGGACCTTGCACTTGCCAGGCAAGCACTTATTCCACTGAACAATCTCCCCAGAACCTTCTCTCTTCTTAATTTCTTATAATGGTCTGGCAAGATAGCTCAGCAGACTAAGCGCGTGCTTTGGCAAATGCAAGGACCAGGGTTTGATCCCCCGTCCTGCATGCTGCGTTGCCCTGCCCCCCAAGGCATGCTGAGCTGGCCACCCAGTCCAGGCATGGTAGAGCACACCTGTAACCCCAGTGTGGGGAGACTGAACACAGGAGAATCACTATGAGTCCAAGCTGCATAGTGAAACCCTGTGCCAAATACATAAAATGGGGAAAAAGTTTTTTTCTTGTAACTTCTCTTTCTTTTTTCAATTTTGCGTGCATATATCTGGTAATTTGAACAACTAATTTGAAGACAACACTATGCGATACGGCAAAGAATGTCAAATTCATATTTTGCTTAGTGAAATTGTGTATCATTTGTAACTTTTTCTTTAATACTATTTTGTGTTCTCTTTAAAAAAAAATAGAGTGATGATTTTAAAATGATTAATGGAAGTGACATAATGTATACCTTCCCATTTGGAAATTAGACTGTGTCAAGATGCCTAGAACTCGTGTTGGTGATGCAGTGTATGGGGCAAAGAGGCTGGAGAGGCTTACAACAAGGGAGGTGTAAAAGAAATTGGCATGGCCTCAGATAATGAATGTCCAGCCCTCACTTGTCCACATTTGTTTTTCAGTAGACCTTGGGTTGAATGGTTAAGTTTTTTGTTTTTGTTTTTGGCGGAACCAGGGATTGAACTCAGGCCCTTGTGCTTGCCAGGGAAGCACTTATTCCACTGAGCCATCTCCCCAGCCCCAACAGTTAAGTTTTTCAAGTCTGTTTTTAATGAAATGAAATGAAGCTATTTTTAAAAAAGCAGACGTAGCATCTGGTAATATTGTTCATCTGCAGGACTAGAAGACAGAGCCTTCAGTTGGTAAAAAGTTGTCATTTCAAACTTTTAAATCATTCCACATGCACCACTGCTGGCTAGAGTCGCTCACAATTGGACAGAATGACTCTGAACTTGAGAAAGCCAAGTGTTCTAAGAAACAACTGTGTCGCTCTCTGAGGCTAAGGGTGTTTTGTTTTCCATAACACAGTCAAAATCTCTCTTGTTGGAGGGACAGTATGCAGCAGCCTGATCCTGACTTTTCCTGAAGGTAAAGGGTGGGCACCTTCTGCTTTTCTTCAGCTGTGGTTTTTCTGTGCCTGGTTTTCCAGGAAGTAATGGAACGCTGAAAGCTAACCCCGTGGGTCATCGCTGCTCTGACTGGGAGCCTCTGGTAATTTAGACAGTGGTAAGCACACCGTCTGCAACACTGGTTGCCAGCGTGTTCCTAGCACATCTTCCTCTGAAGGATTCAGCATTTTTTTAGTGTTTTTAGGTTCTGAGTAAAGACCATCAGGATTTTGAATTAGGAGTGAGTTTAGGAAAAGCTTATGATTCATGACTGGTTGGCGATTGGAGTCTTCCCATTCTAACCTGTCCTAACCTGTTCTAACTTGATGGTCCCTACATAAGCCCATCAAGCTCGCTAGAAGGAAGATTGTTGAAGGGATAGTTCAAAGTTCCTGCTTCTAATAGAATTAAGTTGAGAATGTTTTTATGTAAATCAGTAGGACGAGGACTTGCAGAGACACAAGAAGCAAAGAGATTAGCACCAACTGAAAAGGGTTTCACAGTTTTCATGGTATCCCCATTCAGTGGTGGGAACCTGCTTCTCCACTGGAGAAAAACAAGGCCTGCAATGGCTTCCCACGACCACGACCACGACCCAGAAGGAGCCCTCCTACATGCAGATGAAAGCACTTGTTGGCTTCTGCCCTCTCTTTTAGCCTTAGGGTGGACCAGATACAGGAAGCTTGCTGATCAATACCTGATTTCATTTGTTTTCAGAGTAAGCGCCAGTGGTCCAAAGTTCAGTGTTGTCCCCTGGGCAGGGTGGCTTGAGCTTTGTCAGTAGGATTACACCTGGGTCTGGGGTGTGAAATGCTGGCATGTTGCTGTTAACCCGGCTGCAGGGATGGGGAGGGCTGGGGACAGAAGCCTCGAGAGGCCCGATCAATTAGTGAACGTTCCTAAATCTCTTCCAGCTTCTGGGTGAAGATGGTCCATGGAAGCAGCAGGAGTCCTCTGGGCTGCTGTGTTTGTGTAGAGCCATGGTGTTGCCAGGGTGAGGACACCTTAGAGCCTGGCAGGGCCTGATCTGAACTTTTGTCTTGGGCACTTTCTCAGGTTTCATGGCCCACATTTGTGTGGTCACTGACTTGAAGCTTGACCTGCTTAAGAGCATCAGAGAGAACCCATTAGTGGCCATTCTAGAACTCCCCACCCCTACCTGTGACAGAGGAGGCCAGTTAGAGGCGCCAGCTCTTTACTTTGCCCTGTATTGTGTGCAGGTCCTTTTCTGGCTATAGGTTCTCTTAGCATGTTCATAAAAAACACAAATTAAGTGTGTGCTTTTCCTGCTGTTGTCGTAAAATTGTGATTTTGAATTTTGCCAGGCCCTCCCTCCCTTTGGCCATGTGTTTTAAACCCTTTGTTTTAACCTTTAATTATGAAAATGTTCCAATATACACAGAAGCAAAGGAGAAAAAAAATCAACCTCCATATTCTTTCTCATTTTTTTCACCCATCCCTTGCCCCCCAAAAATTTAGTTTGTTTAATGCCAAGCAAGATTTGTGTGTGTGTGTGTGTGTGTGTGTGTGTGTGTAGTACTAGGGATCATGCACAAGGCTTTCACACTAAGCCAAAACTCCCAGCCCTTTTATTGTTTTTGAGACCAGGACTCATTAAGTTGCTTTGTTGCCCAGGCTGGAAGTGGCTTTGCACTGTTCCTGTCAATGTGAGTCACTCTTTCTTGAGAGAAATTTAAGACAAGCAAAACCTCAAGTGTCTGTGTCCTTACTTTAGAATTCTACCCATAGAAATTTATCTTCTGAGGTATTATGAGCCTATTTTGCTTTAAAGATGTTTGTAGCAAGCTGTTTTTTTTTTTTTTTTTTTTTTTTTTTTGAGCCCAGGCTGGGCAATTTAGTGATTTAGTGAAACTGTGTCTCAAAATAAACTCTGAGCACTGCAGGTATAACTCAGTGTGGAGGTCCTGGGTTCGAGGAGAGAGAGACAGACACAGACAGAGAGAGAAAGAAATAAAAACTGAGGTACAAAGAGACATAATATTATGCTCAGGCTGGTTAGAGACAGAGCTACAATTTGGATAAGCCCAAAGGCTGAAGAGAATAATAAATTCAGTAAAATATCATTCTTACTGGAAAAAAATATATAGAAAACTCACTTTTTT
>PVKA01044375.1:0-16214 GCA_004027165.1 Ctenomys sociabilis | reverse complement strand
ATTTCCATCTCCTCCTCTGTCCCCAGTTGGGCAGATGTGTCTGAGAGGCCATAATGGGGGCACCTGCCCCAGGCCCAGAATGTGACCCTGAGCAGGGAGGCAGTAGGACAAGAAGGAGGGACCAGCAGTGCACAGACCCGGAGTCTGCTGGCTCTGACCTTGAGCAAAGGACCAAGCCTTTCTGGGTCTGTCTTCCCACCCGAAAAATAGGTTGTTCTTGGGGTCAGACGGGAATAGGATGAAGGAGGCCCATCATCACCATATCACGATGGGCTGGGGCATGGGGGAGGGCCGGGGAGGGACATAGGGAACAGTGAACTGACAAGAAGTCAGGCCTGGAGCACAGGGGCGCCTGGCCCCACGGTGTTCTTAGCCTCATCCCTCTGTCTTCCCAGGACCCCCCGGGCAGACAGGACCACCAGGACCTGCAGGGCCACCAGGCTCCAAGGGGGACCGGGGCCAGACGGGAGAGAAGGGTCCAGTGGGGCCACCGGGTAAGGACTCCAGTCTGATGCTGTCCCCAGAGGAAAGGGCACCCCGACCGTGCTGGGGCTCCCAGCTCCCCGGCCCACCCTCTCTCCCTCCTGTGCTGCCACAGCCACCAGGCTCACCATTCACCCTGACTCCTCTTCTCCCCACCACAGGGCTCCTAGGGCCACCAGGGCCCCGTGGACTTCCTGGAGAGATGGGGCATCCTGGCCCCCCTGGGCCCCCTGGCCCAGCAGGCAGCCCAGGCCTCTCACCGAACGACCCTCAAGGTGTCCTCTACTCCCTGCAGCCACCCATGGACAAGGACAGTGAGTGTTGTGGGGGGCCAGGCTCAGCTGCCTTTGCGGGAACGACTCCAGAGGGACCTGGGGAAGCGGGGGTCCCGCCGGTGAGCAGGTCTGGGAGGGCTCTAAGGAGTGACTGCTTCTGCATTGCGGAAAAGTTGTGGTGGTACCTGGGCGCTGTCACCTGGAGTACCTTGGGGTCACCCAAGCCCACCTTTGCTGGGGCTTCTGTCCCCAGGCAGCACAGCTCCACCTGACCTGTGCCTGGACCCTTCTCCCTCTCCCAGCCTCAGTTTCCCTCTCTGTGGAGGGGAGGTGGCCATGCTCCCTTGAAGCTTCTGCCAAGACTTGATCAGGAAGAGGACTCATTCCTCAACTGCCACCTGTGGGTGCAGGGGCCGGCAGGTGGCAGGTGGGGCGGGAGGGGTCAGACTGGCTTCCTCTCCAAGCAGTGTGCACAGGGCCACCCTCCGGCAGGGGCTGATTGGACAGGGCCTGTGAGCCTGCAGTGGCCTGCACCCTGAGCCCTGACCGCCAGTCAAGGGCTTTGGTAACTGTCCTAGGCATGAAGCCCTAACCTGGCATTGCCCAGTGCCACCCATTGCCTGGAGGGTTGAGATGTGAGCACCTGGAAAAATATGGGCACCTGGCCGGACCTTCACCTGCCAAATGACGGCTGCCACCAGGCCGCAGGGTCTTCTGGCCCCCTCTTGTCCATGTAGGGGTCAGGCCCAGCCACCTGCCCATCCTCGCATTTCTGGGATTGGGAAAGGACCTTACATAGACCGTGGGAGTCACTTATAAACTCCATACCAACCAGCAGTATGACCATGGGGGTGGAGGCTGCAGAGGCAGAGAGGCTCGGAGGGCAGGCGGGGGCTTCCTGGAGGAGGGCGCATTAGGATGGGTGCCTGGTACATCTGGGCAAGACCGCTAGCCCGAGACAGAGAAGCCAGGTCCTGCCAAGCCCCTGAGGGCATGGGTGCCAGCCTAGCTTCCCCCGCTGGGGCCTTCGTGTCGCCCCTCTGAGCTGTGGGGGGCCACCCCAGCCCAGGCTGCAGCTCTGCTCGGCCTGCTCTTCCCACAGATGGGGACTCCCAGCTGGGACCTGCCGTCGTGGACACTGTGCTGGCAGGTGTCCCTGGGCCACGGGGTCCTCCTGGCCCCCCGGGTAAGTGGACGACAGATCCTCTCCTCTCTTCCTGGGCCTGGCCTGAGCTGGTAGGCTGGATCACCCGGCCTGGGTGGAACTGTCTTCCCACGGGGCCGGGAAGCCCAGAGAGATGGCCTGAACTGTCCTTTCGTCTGTAGGGAGAGCAGGGCTGGGAACAGCATGGGGTCATTGAGTAGTAAAAAAAAGGGAGCCCTGGGCTTAGCGAGAGAGACCTGCCTCTAGGCCCAGCCTGACCCCATCTGCCCATGAACCCTCCCTCGGGGGGACCCAGGGCAGGGACTGGTAGCCACCCACACAGCCTGGGTGCCCAGCTGCCTGCAGACCGCCAGTGCCTTGACGGATCGTCTAGCCGTGAACTGGATCTTGTGTGTGCAATCAACAAACATTCACTGAACACTTACTATGTGCTGGGCAGGGCTCCAGGTCTCAGGACACAAAATACCTGCGGTGACTGTCTCTGTCCACTCACACGCTGGTTGGGGAGGCAAGCAAGTCACTTCCAGAGGCTCTGTGAAAGCGAAATGGAGAGCAGGGGACATGTGCGCCAGGTCCCTGTCAGGCCCTGGGTCCTAGGATGGGGCATCACGAGAAGGAAGTCCAGGGAGGAGCAGGCCAAGGTGTAGGAGGGAGGAGAATGCATGGAGAAGGGAACAGGGACTGGGGAGGGGCAGGGACACAGGACTGAGGTTAGGTGCAGCTCTGGGCCGGCTGCGGAGCTGGTGAGCCTGGGGTGCGTGTCACTGCCAGTCCCCAGCAGTCCCTCAACAAAGCTCCACTCAGCACATGCTGGACAGCCCCAGGTGACCATTGGTGACTCTGCCCGTAGGTCCCCCAGGACCACACGGTCCCCCAGGACCTCCAGGAGCCCCCGGATCCCAGGTGAGGATTTGGCTGCTTCTGGTGTGGTGTGGGGAACAGCTTAGGGACCGCTGTGTCCTACAGGAGGGGAGGGCAGGCCACGCCAGCATGGGCCTCCTAGGAAGGAGCCGGTCCAGCCGGCCAGGCACCCAGGGAAGGTGACGTGGAGTATTGTTCTGTTAGCAGCTGTGACCCTTTGCTTTGCCCCTTCCTGAGAGCCCCTGTACACGGGAGGCGAGAGCCAGAGCCAGCTTGAGTGGTCCCAGTGCCAGGTTGGCTGTGCTTCTCCAGCCATCAGTTCAGATCAAAGCAGAGCAATCACGAAGACCCTGCTGAAGCAAAAAGCAGGGGGAGAGAGAGGCCCCCTCCAGCTTCCTGTACCTGGGAACCCCCTCGAGAAGGCCTAAGCCTACCCATGGGTGTGGCACCTTCATGACCTGGGAACCCAGTCTTTGGCACATGGCCTTTGGGCAAATCTTGGATCCAGCCCGAGGTGACATCTTGGCAAGTGGGCTTGGCATTGCCAGGCTGTCACCTGCTCACTGAACCCTAGGCCAGCCCTCCCTTATGTGTGTGACAGAGCACCTGCCGTGCAGGTGACAGGACTGGAAGCTACAGCCGTGCCAGGGATCACCAGCCAGGTGCAGAGCCCCCGGGGCCTGGGTAGTGACTGGGTCTGGTATGTCCTGCACACTGCTCTCTCTGTCTCTCTTTTTCTGACACTGGAGTGTTGAACCCAGGGCCTTTACACTGAGCTTCATCCCTAGCCCTTTTTTTTGAGACAGGGTCTCACTGAATTGCAGTTTCCCAGGCTGGGCTCAGTCCTGTGTCCTCCTGCCTCAGCCCCCTCAGAGCTGGGATTGCAGGTGTGCACCACCCCGCCTGGTCATGGGTCCCAGTCTAGAGCCCAGGAGCAGAGGCCCTAGAGGCAGCGCCTGGTGATGCTTGAGCAGCTGAGACTGGAGCTCTGCAGGCCCCAAGCTCACCGCCTGCTGCCCAGAAGCCAGCCAGGCCTCTGCCTGGGCCAGACCCAGGACCCCGCAGCTGCCCCAGGCCCTGCCTGTCCCCGCAGTTCTCCTGCAAGGGTGTGAGATGCTCACCTCTGCCAGGTGCTGACTGTGCAACTTGCTTCCTAGAGTGCCCCTGGAGTGACTTCGGAGGAAGGGGACAAAGCCACCAATGCAGAGGTAACTAACTCTGCCTGTCATTCACCTCCCTGAGTACCGGGGGGGGGGGGCCAGGGGCACCCACAGATTTGCACTGGGCCTTAAGCCAGCCAAGAGCCGGGCCTGGGCCACCAGGCATACAAGGTCCCAGCCCCATGTGAAGATACCCAGTGGCCATGTGAGGCTGGGGTGGCTGGCCCTGGGGGTGGAGCTGAGGTACCAGGGGAAAGTAACTGTGAGGGAGCGAGGCTGGAGCAAACGGGGACCAGGGCTTCAGCAAGGGGCAGGGGCACAGGTGCTGGGTCACAGGCCACTCTCCAGGGGGCCCTAGGAGGTCACCCTGACACCCCTGACCTCATTTCATAGGAACAACTTGGGCTTCAGAGAAAGGAGGCTGAGCTGGGTACTGGACAGAGGGGGCCTGCAGCTCTGTTTCCCACCTTGACTTCCTTCCCTGGCCTGGGGACGTGGCCAGCCTGTCCCCAATACATTCTGTCTGCCTGTCGCCCTTGGGGGAGACCTCTGCTGTAACCCAGAAGGTTTGCCTGGCTTCCTTCAGTTCAGTTTGCAGCTGGGTTAGTCTGGGTGCAATAGCTGCCGCGGCCTGCTGCCCACCTTATTGCCAGCACCCTGGGCTGGGCTGGGCTGGCTGTCGTGAGCAGTGGCTTTGTCTCTTCACCACCACTTTCCTTGCAAAGTGGCCTCAGCAGCCATCTTCTTGACACGTGAGTGTCCTTTCTCAGCACCGTCACAGGTCCACACACACAAGGTCCTCTGCCTGTATAGCCAAGGGGTGCTGTAACTGTCACCCACCTCCTACCAGCACTTCAGGAAGCCATGGCCCTGCCCTTTGCTCCATGCAGCTGGTGCCCCCAGGTGGGTGGTGTTCAGGCAGGCAGCAGGGCCCTGTGCTGGGTCCCCTGTGCCTCAGGGTATTTTCTGGAAGTGGCATCAAAAGGAAGCAACCATGCGAGGATGAAATAGCCCCAGCTGGAGGCCAACAGGTCTGGATTTGAAGCCTGGGTTGGCCAGGTGCAGGCTGTGTGACCATAGGGACCAGTGTTGTCTCTAAACAGGGCTGGAAGTCTACCCAGCACCCAGATGCTCAGCCCCTGACTGTGACAGCTGCTCACGGTGATGATGGTGACGGGTGGGAAGAGGTGGAGGGGCTGCGAGCCAGGTCCACTGTGCCCGGGTGGCCCTGACCCCAGCCCTTCCTTCCACCAGGGCGAGGGGGTGCAGCAGCTGCGGGAGGCGCTGAAGATCCTGGCAGAGCGAGTCCTCATCCTGGAGCACATGATCGGCATCCACGGTGTGCAGCCCGCAGCCGCCCTCTCCTCCCGTGCCCTGTGACTACTCTGGCACTGCTCCTCGGCACTTGGCTCATGGGGGTGGGCTTCGCCAGACCCATAGGACCCTGTCCCTCCCCTTCTCAAGGACTCCCCATGGGGGCCATCGGTGTGTCCACCCTCCTGCCCAAGATGCACCCCCAGCATCATGAGCCCAGTGACAGACCACAGTGGCCATGGCAGCCCCCTCCCATCTCTGTGCCTGGGATCCAGCCCATCCTCCCCTCTGAACACTGCTGCCCCTTCCGTCATGGGTGGGGGGCCACCTCTCCTTCTGGTGCACCTGGAGTCTCTTCTGTTGTGAGTGCTGGTGCCTCTGTGTTTGTTAATAAGTGAATGAATGACTGAATGAGTGAGCCCATGGATAGATGGTGGGTGAATGAATGAATGGTGGGTGAATGAATGAGTACACGGTGACTAAATGCATGAATGAATGGATGATGAATGGCTGAACAGGTGGCTAGATGGGTGGGTGGCTGAATGAATGGGTGAGTGACTGGGTGAATGGGTGAGTGGCTGGATGAATGGAGGATGGCTGGATAAGTGGGTGGGTGAATGGCTGAATGGGGAGGTAGCTGGATGAGTGGAGAGGTGGCTGGATGAATGGGTGGATGAATGAATGGGGACCCAGGCCAGGTGGTGTCTTTTTCTGTCCCACTGGGCAAGGGCTTATCTCCATACCCAGGTGGTGGGAGCGGAGGTGCCCTGAGGGCCAGGGCTGTTTCAAGCCTCTTTTCTTCCTTCCAGATCCTCAGGCCGCCCCCGAGGGGGGCTCTGGCCAGGATGCCGCCCTGAGAGCCAACCTCAAGATGAAGCGGGGTGGCCCCCAACCTGATGGTGCCCTGGCTGCCCTGGTCACCCTGCTGGATCCTGAGTCTGCACAGAGGAGCACCAGCCAGGCCAGCAGCAGGAAGTGAGGGCCAGATCTCCGGAGCAAGCCCGGTCCTGGCAAAAGACCCTGCCTGGGATGTGCTGCCACTGGACGTAGAGAGGCCCATTTGGGACAATTGTGAAGGACACCGTCCTGGGCTTGGAAGGCCTCGGGGGCAGACAGTACCTCCAGGCCAGGCTTCCAAGGGGACTGGCACCCTTGGCAGAGCCCTTTCCTTGCCCTGTCCACACCTACTCCAGTCCCTGCTGGAGACAGGGCCTGGGTGGGTGGGTGCTGGCTAAGAATAACCATAGTCCTCATCATTTAGTGTCCCCTTGGCATCTGGGCCCATCCAGGGAGCTTTCCCTATGTTGTCTCATTTAACCTGTAGGAGGTAGGCTTGTTATCCCCACTTGATGTGGGGATTGGGGCTCAGAAAGCATAAATAACCCACAAGGCCGCAGGGGCACAGGTGCCCAGGAAGGATCTGAACCCTGACTTCTTGGGTCCTCCAGTCCTGGGCACCACCAGTTTCTTTCCTTTCATGAAAAAGCAGACAAGAGGGTTCAGGTGGGGTCACAGAGGTGGGGTTAACCTGGCATGGAGCCCATGGTACCCTGGGTGTCCCTTCACCCCCCTCCTGGGGCAGAGCTCCTTGGGCTATGGAGGGGGCTGGCCTGAAGTTGCTCTCTGAAGCCAGGGAGACCTGAATATATCCCTGACTGTCACGAGGACTTGGGGACCACGAGGTGGCAAGGCGAAGGCCTCTGGACCTGACTGGCATGGCCTATCTCGCCCTCCCAGTCTCTCTGAGCCTGTCCACACCCCTGCCAGGCCCCTCCACCCAACAAGGCAGGAGGGCACATTTCGCTGGGCTCACCATTGGGGGGACAAAGCCTCACTCCTCCTGGTCTCTATGGGAAACCCCTTGGGTCTGTCACTTCTGGAGGACATGGCGCACTGGAGAGGGGAGCTGCCCAGACGCCAGGCCTGCTGGGGGACAATGCCCCCAGCCCTGAGAGCTGGGGTTCTGGCGGGATCCAGGGCAGAAGCCAGCAATGTCCAGGTGATTTAGAGCAGCTCAGACCACAGCCCTCGAGACTTCTCAGACCCTAGGTCTTGGTCACCTGCCTGTCCCCATGTTCCTCTCTCCCTGGGTCAGGACCCAGGACTCAGCGACAGCAGAAACTCAGAGATTAGAAGGTGCTGGCACCACCGACAGCTGCCTCCCCACATGGCAGGAGTGGCCGCCCCAGCGTCCCTGGCGCTTGCACGTGGCTGTGGCTGGGTCCCCCTGGGCCCTGCTGCCCTCCTGAGGCAGGTCTCTGGTCCTCCCAGCAGGGTGCTCGAGACCTGTGACATTATTCTTGTATCTGACAATAAAGGTGCTTTTCCTCCCCACTGTGTCTTGATGGACCTAGGGCCCAGATGCCTGGGGCAGCTCCTGCGTGGCTGGGATCACCTTGAGGCCTCGGAGGAAGGTGGCTCAAGATGGAGGCTGGGAGGTCAGGAGGACACCACAGAGGCTGCCGACAGGGCTACCTCTGAGGCCTTGGGGAGGAAAGCTCAACGGGAGATCCCCGGGTTCCGGGCAGGAAAGGCTTACCCCGCACTAGTTCCCCTCCCTCAGACACAGGGGGGGCCCAGGGGATGGGGCTGAGCCCTGGGTGGCTGCCGAGTCACCCTGAACTGTTGTCCAGCGGAGCTCCCTGTGTGTCCCAGGGCCTTCTCTCTAAACCCAGGCCCAGGCCCAGCCCCTCCTGGAGCTCAGAAGCCAGCAGACATGGACTTCAGACTAACCACACAGCTGATGTTGTGGAGGAGGGGGCCTGCAGGCCAGTCTAGGATCTCAGGACTGGGGACTGAGATGGGGAAAGCGGGGACAGGCAGAGGGCAGAGACTGCCTAGAGCTTCTTGCTGCCTTTGTTTATGAAGGTTGGACTCCAGCCCTGCCCACACTGCTGCTGGCCAGGGACTCCTCCAGCTTCAGGGGCCTGGCCCAGCTGGTGCAGCTCCCTCAGCAGCAGGGAGACCCAGCATGGGCGGTGCCAGAAGCCTAACCTTGGCAGGGACAACCAGACAAGGAATGTGATGTGTTCTGCAGAATAGTCCCCGGCCCCTGTGCCTCTCCCAGGGCAGGTGTTTGCGACAGCATGCACCCTTCTCCCTGTAAATGTCAGGGCGAGCACCAAGTAGACCCAGGCCCTGGGGACCTCAGTGAGTGAAGCAGAATGAGTGAATGAATGAGAATCCCAGCTCAAACGGTTGGCAGGTGCAGGAAGCAGCTCGGGCTGGCTCTCCTGGCTGTCACCTCCCAGTGTGGAACTCTGAGAGGTGACAATCGTGAAGTCAAAGCTGGCTTCCACGTCCTGGAAGGGGTGTCGGCCATAAAAGGGGGGTGTTTCACATACAGCCAGTGAGCACAATGGCCACTTGTAAATCCTTAGGCACGTGGGTGCTGCTATCTGTTCCCTGATATGGCACTGTGCAATGGCCCCAGACAGCCTGCATAGGGAGCAGCAGGTCCAGATGGCCTCAGACCCCAACCCAGAGCCACCAGGAGCTGATAGAGCAGGAGGGCAGGTGCTCCCACCAGCAGGGTGTGCAGGCTACCTCTAAAGTGTGTCAGCCAGGGCCCAGGTGGCGGGCAGGTGCTGTCCCCAAGAGCTGGGCCAAGGGACAGAGTCTCTCTAAGGAAGGAGACATGAATTTGTTGACCTAATAGGGATGGGATTAGGCACTGTCCCACACTTACGGTGACATGAATTGCCACCTCCTTCAACTTCACTGCCACCTGTCTCTGTGCAGTGAGTCAGCTGAGCCCCAGGGCTATACCTGAGGTCACACGACCAGGTGAGGAACAGAGCAGGCTTGGGAGGGGTAGAAAGGACTCTTGCAGGACACAGAAGCTGCTGCCCAGTGTGGGATCATAGAGGACCCCAAGTGTTGGAGATTCTAGCCGGCTTGTAGAAGGAGAGTTCTGAAAGGCAAGCCTCCCTCCCTCACTAACCTGCTATGGCTCCCAAATTCCTAGCCCGGGCCTTGTCATTTGGTCTTGTCCTCAGGTCCTGGCTGGGAGCTTCCTCTTGGGCAGCTTGTGCGCCGGCTTCCAGGCACAGGAAGCGCCAGGCGCCCACAGCACCAGGACCAAGCAGGAAGGGGCGGGGCTGGTGCAGTCGGCACTTGTACCCTCTGACCCCATGACCAAGGCATAGGCTGGGTCCATCCAGTCCTTGGCTCATGCTGCACCAAGAGGGACCTTGCCAGGGTGCTGTGGACTCCCCTGCCTGGCTCTCTGAGCTTCATCTGCAAGGCCCACGCCTCAGGGCATGAAATGAATCACACAGAACCCCTTGTTGCGTAGGATGCTGGAGAACAGGAGCACCCACCCTCACTCTACCCCACCCAGCCCACGGCGCCCACCAAGACTCAGCTCTGGTGGGCTCTCAGTTGCTTCCCATGCCCTTGGAGTGAGTCTCACCTCTCCCTGCTGCTTCCAGCACGTGTTTCACTGGTGTCCATCTGGAGCCAGACTCCCCCCCAAATATCAGATGACACCGATCTCTGCCGATGTGGGTG
The DNA here is from genome assembly GCA_004027165.1 of Ctenomys sociabilis. Lineage (NCBI taxonomy): Eukaryota > Metazoa > Chordata > Mammalia > Rodentia > Ctenomyidae > Ctenomys > Ctenomys sociabilis. Next base: position 6,444 of record PVKA01044375.1, on the reverse strand, counting down.
GATGTGTGCACATGGGTGCACGTGTACGTGTGCTTCAGAGTAAGTGTCAGGGACCCGGCTGATATCAGGCTCCTTCTTCAGGGCACTGAGCTGGAGTCCAGTCATAGTCCTGGCCGGGGGCAGGGCCCTCTGTCCATACCACACCTGTCCAGCTGAGCCCAGGAAGGTGCAGGCTGGGCCTGATTTGGGAACTGTCCTCATTGTCATGTAGTGGGAAATGCTAAGAGTCTCCTTGACGAACAGGGCAGGGGACACCCATCTCCTTAGCCTGCAGCCAGTGATCCCTGCCTGTCCCACCATTGTCAGCCACAGTGGCCAGAGGGACAGAGCAAGGGGACAGAGCATATTGGCCTCCAGGGTACTCACCTGTGTCCCCTCTCCCTACCTTTCTTCACACCTCACAAAGATACACCAGGTGAGCAGCCAGTGTAGCCTTGGGTCCCAGCCAAGGGTGGCCAAGGTGCCACACAGATCCCCAGCCACAGCTGGATCTAGAGAGGCCCTCAGTTCTGTGTCCCTGCTCTGCTATAAACAGGTCACATTCATGTCCTCAGTGCCCAGCCTGGGGCCAAAGGTGGGGTTTTGAGCCACAGGCACCTGACTAACAAGACATTGGCAGCAGGTGGAGTGGCTCCTTCCTAAACCCTGAAAGGTGGTGACTCTGGTGGCCAGGAAGGGACCAAGGCCAATAGCAGCCCGGAGGAGCAACGACCCTCCTTCCCCATGGGCACGCAAATCCACACCTGCAATTCCAGCCCCCACCCCCGAGGTCTCTGCAGCCCCTCTCCCAGACCTGCTTTATGGATTATAAAAAGAGAATTTCATGAGGGTTTTCAATTAATTGAATTCCAGGGAGATTTATTTACAATGTTGTTAATAAATTCTAATGTCACCTATAACTTTCAATTGCCAGTTAATTAACTTGCAGTCAATGTGTTGTAAAAAGCAAATTAAATTCTTTTTGCAGGCAGGGGTTGGAGAAGCTAATGAACCCGTCAGTGTGACCTAGATGAGACAGGTGGCCTCACCCGTCCCCTACCTCCAGTGGACGAGCCTATGACACAAATGGGTGAGACCCTTGAGTATAAAGGTGGTAGCAGAGCCGTTTTCTAGAACCTTCAGAGACCGGGGTTTAATGTGGGTTTTATTCATAGAGAAATACAATAAAAGGCTCAGTCATGATTAATTTTGTGTGTCATCTTCTTGGGCCAAGTACCTGGGTAATTTGATTGGATATTGTTGTAGTGTGTCTGTGAGGGCGTGTCTGGGTGGTATTAGTACTTGAATTAGCAGCTGAGGCAGGTGGATGGCCCTGTCTAATGCGGGTGGGCCTCTTCCCATCAACTGAAGGCCTGGTTAGCTTTAAAGGCTGAGTGGGAGGGAATGCTTGCCTGACAGCCTGAGCTGGGCCGTCCCTTCTTTCCTGCCTTTCTTCACACCTCACAAAGATGCACCAGGTCAGCAGCCAGTGGCTCTTGGAGCTCACCTCAGCCTCCAGAGCGGAATTTATACCACAGGCTCTCCTGGGCCACCCCCCAATTCCTTACACAAATGTGTGTGTGTGAGCACACATGTGCACATATGTGTACACATTCTCTGACTCCTAGGCCCCAAGTGTGGCCCAGGATCAAGAACCCTGGCTTTGACACGTAGGCCCCACTCTCCGGCAGCTCTCATGGAGAATGTCCCTTGTCCCTCCTGCTCTGGGGGCTCCAGACAGCCTGGGCTTGCAGGTGCTTCTGCCCAGCCTCTGGTTGTGTCATCTTGTGGCTTCTCTTGTGGGTCTGTCCCCTCTTCTGTGGGTCTTTTATAAGGGTCTCCTATTTGCCATCAGCTGTTGGGCCCACTTGGAAAACTTCATCTCAAGATACTTAACCAAATGACATCCATGTAAGGTCCCATTCCAGATAAAGTCCCATGCATAGGCAGGAGGGGCCCTGGTGTGGCCATGTGTTTTGGACATAGCAGGGACCTTGGACAAGCCATTGGCTCCCTCCTGGTTCATACTTCAGCTGAGTAAAGCAAAGAGCCATTCCATGAACCTAGGATGAACAGCTAAGCCCTACCTAGATGCTGACTCTGGTGACCCCACTGCCTGGCAAAGCAAGTCCTACATCCAGCAGCTCTAGGTGACCACAGAGAAACAGACAGATTTAGTGACTTGTCCAAGTTGGCAGGGCCAACTAAGTGGCAGAGCCAGGATCTGACCCTGGAGCCTACATCCAGTTTTAAAAAGTTGAGCTAAATTTTCTGTATCACTGTCTTTGCCCTTTGCCAATCACAGCTCAGCGCTTGTTGGTGTATCCATGGAGCTGTGTACCCATCACCAGCATAGATTTTAGAATACTTTCATCACCCACACAGAAACCCTTTCCCTCCAGCAATATGAAAGATGTGCCCTGCTCCTCCAAGCCCCAGGTACCCATGCATTTATGCTCTGTCTCTGTGGACTTACCCTATCTGGACATTTCATAGACACCAAATCAGATTTCGTGTGACCTTCAGAGTCTGGCTTCTTTTCCCCGCCCTATAAGTCCAAATCTCCCCGTGCTGTGCCATGTCACAACCTCCCTCCACTACAATGACATTCAAGGTCCCAGAAGCCCTCCAAGCCTTTCTGTGGGGTCAACATATCCAGAAGTCTCAGCCAAATCCCAAAACATGCTCAGAGAGGACTCAGGAACACCTGGGGACAAGAACATTCACCCCTGTCCTACCCCAGTGTGTTCTTGAACCAATTCTCAACCATGCAAGGACTCCAGAGATGCCAGGCACCATGGGCCAAGTCCAGTGTCAGCTGCCAGACTGGGTGACTGTCTCAAGGAGGTGACTGTGTGCCACGTGACAGAGAGGCCAATAGGAGTGAACAGTCCAGGATTCTTCCCTCCCTCCCTCCCCAGGAGTTTACCTGCCCAGCACAGTGGAAACAACACTGGAACGTCAGGTTGCAGTCTCAATGTTGCAGTCTCAACGCCCTCTGCTGGCTGTGTGACGTACAGAAATGCACACCCTCTTGGTCTCACATCCATGAACTATAAGGTTCCAACCTGTTGTAATCTTGGGGTATCCGCCCAGAGCTGCTTCCTGGAATCCCACGAGGAGCTGGCAGAGCACTAGCATCTCCAAGGTTTCTCCCTCTGCGTGACCAACTGCACATATCGGGCATTTCCTAACTTGCGTTTGCAGACATCTCCTGTCACTTCCTGGACACTGCTTCCCACGGGAACTGGGAGGTCACTGCTCCAGCTTGGAAGGGGTGCACCTGCTCTGTGCCAGCCCATCCACTCAATGGGTCAGTCTAGACAGCACCTGGGGATGGGTACTGAACTGGGGAGGCTCCAAGGAGAGAGCTTGTGGACTCCTGTAAAGCTGCAGGACTTCAGGGACTCCCAGGACCCGGGCAGGAGAAGCCGGCACTCAGAGTAGCTCGGTCTGCTCAGGGGCCATGGTGCAGGGATGTGACTGCTGCGTTTTCTTTTTGTGTCTTTCGAGAACCTTTGTTTACCCTCTCCAAGCAGCAGTAGGCTTTGTAGTAACCCCACTTGCAAACTGACCATGGACATCTTTCTCGTATCTTGTCTCCTGGGCTCAGCACACAGCTCCCTAGAGCTGGGTGGGTGTCCTGGACACCTCAGGACACTATGTGACCAGAGATTTGGGACTTCACAAACATGTCTCAGAGTTCTAGAAGCTGCAAAGTCCAAGGTCAAGGATCCTGAAAGACCTGATTTCTAGTGGATCCTTTCCCTGGTTTTCAAATGGACCTGTTCCTTCTCTCTTCCTCCTCCTTTCTATCTTCTTCCTCTTTCTCCTCTTCCTCTATCCATTCTGCTCCTTTGTTTTGCAGTACTGAAGACTGCACCCAGGGTCTTTGCACTGACCTACATGCCCAGCCTTTATTTTTTTTTATGTTGACATAGGATCTTGATAAGTCACTAAGTTGCCCAGGCTGGTCTTGAACTTTCAATGCTCTTCCCTCAGCCTCTCAGGGCGCTGGGGTTACAGGTGTGCACCCTGTCTCAGATATTCTTCTCTCATTGCTGGAACAAACACCCAACACTCAAAATTAGGGAAGGAGAGGTTTATTTAGCTCCACACCCACAGTAATGACCAACTCCAGAAGCTGGAGGCTTTGTGGGGACAGCCAGACACAAACCGTAACACACCTCCCACGCAGACAGCCAGCTCCTTGCTGTGTCCTCCAGTGGTGGACAAAGACACCGTCTCAACTCCATTCTCATCAAGGGCATGCATCCCATTCCAGAGGACTCTGTCCTCGACCAAATCACTTTCCAAGTGCCCTAGCATGCTGGGCAACCATAATTCATCACATGAATTTGAACAATGCAAATATTCAGTCTAGAAGAGAAGTCTTGATCCTATAGGTAGACCAGGGCAGGTTAAGGTCTTGTCCCCGTACAAGGCATGGACACAGACCCTGGAAAAGGAATGAGGATTCAGGGACCTAAGGCTAGAAGCCCCAGAGAATGGGAAGGAAGAACTTAGGTAGCTCATGGTGGTAGAAGCCACAATCTGGGGAGCAGAAGGGATGCCCAGGGTCCCATTTGTCTCTGCTGGGCAAGCTAGCGCTTCATCTCCATTAGTGTCTCACTTTCGAATTTGCAGGATCCATGTCCATTATCCAACTAATGACTTTGATGGCCAAATATTTTCTGATCCCAGCAGGATCTTAGGGTGTCAGGGAGCAACTCAACACTTCCCCGCCCCCATGGTCAGACTACCCTGGCCGCCGCAGAGGAGGCACAAAAAGTCTCTGGCCTTCGTTTTTCTCCTTCATCATGGATATCAAGGAAGAATTTTTCCCCCTAAAGAACACTCCAAGGTGCATCTTAATTAGAGAAGATGAGCAATGAGGCCAGACTGAACCGTGCCGGGCACCAGCCCTCCATTCTGTGAGCAGGAAGGCTCAGAATGCAGCCTCGTTGTCATGGTGATCACTGGTCTTAGCTTGCTGAGGTGACATCTGGAGCCTGTGGGGAAGAACAGATTATTTAATAAGTGACACTGGACATTTGGCTAGCTGTTTGCAAAGAAATAACATTAGCTCTTTCCTTCACACCAAACATCAACATAAATTCCAGAGGACTTAATGAATTAAATATAAAAAAAAGGAAAACTTTTTTAAAAAACAACAAATATTTGATCTTAGGGTAAAGACATTTGAAACATGAATAGCAATAGAAAAAGTATTATGAAGATTATGATATAATTTAGTACATAAAATTATCTCTTTTAATGAATAAAAAATCCATTTAATTTAGTTGATTGGAAATTACAATGATAAAATTGTTGCAATCAATCTGATGAGGTTTATACCTCTAATATATAAAAAGTAATTATAAATCAGTGAGTGTTCCAATAGAAAAAGTCAACAAGAAATGTTCAGATGAAGAAATACAAATGTGCAATGAGTACACTGCACAATATTCCGCTTCCTAGCTAATCAAAGAAATGTCACCAAGGAGATTTTCCCTATCAGATTGTCAGACTATATTTTATTTTATTTTTTTATTTTATCTTTTTATTTTTTGGGGTTTTAGTATATTTATTATTTTTACACAGAAGCAAGCAAAAATGCAGCTGCTAGTTCTGAATATGATACCAATTTGCTGTGCTATCTTGGACACACCATTTACTTTCATTAAGCCCATTTACTCATTTGTAAGAAGACATTTTGGATAGAAAGGTTTTGGGTTCCCTCAGCTATGATATATACTATGAGAAGTTAACACACTGAATAAAACAAACTAATTGTTAACAGAGTACCGCCAAATGTAAGCTCTTCAAAATAGACTAGAATTACTTCTTTTTTCCTTGTCTCTCATTGTCTTCTATTACCTTTTTAAAATAAACATTTACTTTAAAGAGAGCATAGCAATAACTGATATGACATTAGAAGCAGTACACATTTAGAAGACCAAATGACAGGTATTTCAAGCATGGTTTCAGTATTACACATTGCTGTCCTCAATGAAGTTACTTACTTCACATATAGAGTTAGGCACAGTGACAATTCCACTCATTAACTGATATTTTCGAAAACCTGATGGACATTCTTAGGACCATTGCCTAAGCGTCTTGTTTATATAACTCTACGGTTTTGCCCCTACCATATTTTCTAACTTCTTTCCTTTCTCCCTCTGCATTGTTTAATCCTCAAGTTCTTTTTCTATTTTTTTCATTTATTTTTATTTTATTAAAATACAAATGTCAATCAGACAGTTTCAAGACACCTTAACCATACAGAGTCGATGAATTAATACATTGCAAACTGTTTTCATAGCGTTTTGGTATTGTACAAGGTGCATACATGATATTATATTTACAGATATTATTTTAGCAGATATCTCTTATTAGTGAATTAAGAGTGTAGTTGCTTATCTTATTTTTTATACCTGAATTATATCAAAAATTCAATAATTA
>PVKA01044374.1:5228-16274 GCA_004027165.1 Ctenomys sociabilis | reverse complement strand
GGGGAACTACCCAGTCGGGCCCCCCTCCTGTCCCTCTCTCGGACAGGAGCTTTCTTTCCCTTAATAAATCTATTCTGCTCATTTAAAAAAAAAAAAAAAAAAGATTATGGGATAGAATACTGACAGTGGGGAAAACTGCCTGAACACAGCATTACCCTTAGCCAGAATGGTCTGCACCTCCCTGAGTGCACAACCCATTTTCCTCATTTAAACTGGCTGTGAAAATTCAAGGATCACCAGTTACCAAGGTCCCTTAATTATTTCTTCCTAAAAACCTGTGTCCACAAGCCCACCATTCTTCTTGGTCTTGCTGGCTTACTGAATAAACATCCTGCCCCTGCCCCTGCCCCTGCCCCTGCCCCTGCCCCTGCCCCAACAACTTGTCCTCAATTCAATGGGCCCTTTTCAAGCAGCAAAATTACCCAGGCATGGTAATGCTTTTTTCTAGGAGAGAGCTTCGCCTTGCTGGCAATGAAAGAAGCCTACCATAAGCCAGCTTTAAGACAACAGAAGACTGGGGGCCGGGGAGATGGCTCAGTGGAATAAGTGCTTCCCTGGCAAGCATAAGACAACAGAAGATCACTGACTGCCCCTAAAACATCTCCATTTCCATCTTTCTGAAGAGCTTGACATTAAGCCGGCTGTGGTGGTGTAGACCTGTAATCCCAGCACTCGGAAGGCTGAGGCAGGAGGATCCTTGTGAGTTTGAGACCAGCCTGGGCTACAAAGTGACCTCAAGGCCAGCCTAAACTGCATAGTGAGACCCTGTCTCAAAAAAACAAAAACAAAAAATAAATAAATAAATAAAAATAAAGAGCTTAACATCAATTGTTATATCTGTATAACATTTGCTAATAGATTATAAGTTTTAGTCTTTTCACTTTGGAAACAACCCAGAAAGTGAAGGAAAATAGTAATTTGTATAAAGATGTAATGCAGAATGTTGAAAAATTGGGAAAATGCAAACACCTAGTGAAACTATTATTCAATATGCAAAAATATTCACATTAAATACATGCGGTCAGAACACAGTATCAGCTAAACAGGTGCACTTAAAAAACTAATATTGCACAAATATATATTAAATAATCACAGTACTGAATTATTGCAAAGTTCACTCAAATCCTTTCTTTTCCAAATGTAAATGTTCTAATTTTAAAAGCCAGGGAAGCTGTAGGAGACAGATGCAAGTTATGATCTTTCTTTCCCCAGTTAAGGCCAAAAGTCCAACATTTGTTAAATTCCACTCAACAAAACATCCATTTCTTTCTGGCTTCATGTTTCCACCATACACACCTGTTTGCGGTCCAGGTCTGGTTGAAGATAGAGGTGTCGCTGAAGGCATTGCAGAGGATGAGGGAATGGACTCTTGGAGACTTGTGCGTGTACTCAGCAAATTTCTGGGCCAAAAAACCTCCCAAAGAGGCACCAAACAGATGAACCTAATTATACACAAACATAAGGCAGATCCTGAGACACCAATCACCCCAATCCTGAGTGTTACTTTTGTAAATGGCTTCAGTTATCATTAACCACAGACTCTTACCACCAATGTGTGTGAGGTAACAGACTGAGATATCTCTAATACTTACAAATTGGGAAACATTGTATTTAAGTACAATGCACATACACCACTAATCACACAACTATATATTCAGATGACATTAGGCAAAAAATGTTATTCACAAGTTGCATTAGAAAATGAAACCAATTAGTCTGAGAAAGCCACGAGGGTTGAGGGTGTAATGCAGCATAAAGGCCTTGTCTGTTAGGAGTAAGAGGGGCCAGGGAGATGGCTCAGTGGAATAAGTGCTTCCCTGTTAGGAGTAAGATCCTGGGTACCACACCACATGGCTCCCCAAAAAAGAAAAGCTTAAAAAATTTTGACTCAGTAATCCCACTACTAGGACCATACCCAAGAAAACTGATGGCATGTTAGAGCATACTTTACATACAAATATTGATAGCAGGATTATTCATGACAGCCAAAATATAAAACTAAATTATACATGCACACATTGATGAATAAGCAAGATATGATATATAGATGCATATATAAAATTTATAGGTACATAACTATAAAAGGAAATGAAATATAGGGTGAACATCTAGAAACTGAAAATCTGAAACTCAGCAGCACATGCCTATAATCCTAGCACTCGGTAGGTTGAGACAGGAGGATCACTGTGAGTTCAAGGCCAGCCTGAATTGCATAGTGAGACCGTCACAAAAAGCCAAGAACTTGTTAAAGACATGATCCTCAAAAAGATTTCAAATTTTGAAGCAGTATGAATTTGGGGTTTGGAAAAGTCTATGCAAACATTTCAAAATCTGGAGCACTTCTAATCTCAGGCACTTCAGATAAAATACAATCTGTACTGAGGCAGACTACAATATTAAAGAACCTCTGACACACTATGCTAGGTGAACAGGCCGGTTACACAGGGCCACATGTGACATGTGTTTACATTTACATGCATGTACATTCATGTCGAGTAGTCAGAAGGGACAAATTCAAGAGACACAGAAAGTAGGGCAGGGTGCAGGGCTAAGAGGAGGAAGGACAGAGAAAAACTGCTAATAAATAAGTCTGGGTTTCTTTTGCAATGCTGAGGATTGAACCCAGGGCCTTGTGATGGAGAGGTAGGTACTCTACCACAGAACCCAACCTGAGGTTGCCTTCTCTTAGGGGTGGAAAGATGTTCTAAAAATTCACAGTGGTGATGGCTGCACATACATAGGAATTTAGTAAAGAACAATTAATTATACACTTTAAAGGCACAAATTATGTGGCACGTGAATTGTATCAAAATAAACATTTAAAAAAATAAAAAGTATCAGGTTTTTCAAGCTAAATGTTTTACAGGCTAAATGTTGCACCAACATCCCATGGGTAATCGGTTTCAGGGAACTCACTTTATCCAGCTGTAAATGGTCTAGAAGTTTTCTGAATCCATCACAGAATTCAAGGTGGTCCCAATAAACTGGATACTGCAACTGGAATAGTAATTTCAAATTTTACTTTAAAAACTTTCAAAGCACAAATGCAATTCATATCTGAAACATTTAGGACTCACATAATAGAATTTCTCATTTGCTCAAGTTTTGATTCTTATTCAAAATCTGTGTAAATAAAATTCGTACCTTCTAAACATATTTGGCCAAACAGGCCCAAGCTCAAAAGGCCTAAAAGTAAATACACTCATCTGAGGTGCAAGGGTGACTGGAGCAGTAGAGAAATACTGCTTCCCTTTCAAGATAATTTCATTCGGAATTGAGACCATGATACTCAAAGAGCTCAATAGAACCGAAAATGAGCTGGGCGTGGTGGCGCAGGCCTGTAATCCCAGCACTAGGGAGGCTGAGGCAGGAGGATTGCTGTAAGTTTGAGACCAGCCTGAGCTACAAAGTGAGCTTAAGGCCAGCCTGAACTGCATAGTGAGACCCTGTTTCAAAAAGACAGAAGAAAAAGAACTGAAAATACAATCTGTCCTCAGAGCATCCTCTCTTCCAAAGGAGATGTTCGATAAAATTGTTTTTAATTAACTTAGTCATTCCATCTGATTTCTTGTACTTTCAATTCTCAATGATAACCACAACAATAAAAGACCATAAGGTTGCTGATTATTACTGGTAAAAATGAGGAAAAAGTGTAACTCAAACTCACTCCAGAGGGCCCAAGCTCTCGACCTCAGAACTTTCCTACACAAAAAATTCACCAACAGTTGTTGTATAAACTCCTAAGATTTGCCACTGAAAAATCACTAGAATTAACACTACCATATGAATTATGGCTAACTCTGAATTTGATGTGCCATCTTACTTTATTAAAGTTCTGTTTGTGGATAAGATTTTCAACATTTTGAGACAAGATGGAGAGCAGGTTCTCCCCAGCACAGCACTTCAATCAGATGATAGGCTAGAAGAAAAGGAATCTTTTCTCCCTTCCTTTTAGAATACTGGGGATAGAAGTTAGAGCCATTGAGCGACATGCCCTCCTTCCCCCTCCCCCCTTCCCCCTTTCCTTAACCCCTGCCCTTCCCCTCCCTTCCCATCTCCTTTCCTTTCCTTATTCTGAGACAGGATCTCATTAAGTTGGCTAGGCTGGACTTGAACTTGCAATCCATCTGCCTCAGCCTCCCAAGTAGCTAGGATTACAGACATGTGCCACCATGCTCAGCAATAGGTGATGCTTTTATGAAGGATTTAATTTAAATCATGCATACCAGGCTGAGGACACAGCTCAGTGACAGTGCGTGCTTAGCCTATGCAAGGTCCTTGATTCTAACTCCAGCACTAAAAAAGGAGATTCGTACTAAACGTGGGTGATAAGATTGTATGCAACATAGCGTGTGTGTGTACACACATGCACAAGCCCAAATAAAATGAGAAATTTGAATATGCCTAATAGACTATATTAACATCAATATTCTAGTTGTGTATCTCATCACACTTGTGCAGAATGTTCATGAGTGAAATCTAAGCAGGGTGTAAATGCAGTATTTCTCTGCTGTGTTTATGTGTGGCTGAGAATTGAAACCAGGGCCTCACTCCTGCTAGGCAAGGGCGCTACCCTTCAGCTACATCCCCCACCCAGTTTGCTTTTGTTTTCTATGGTCTGATGCATTTTACTACTGAACACCACCAAGGCCAGACCTCAATAAAATCACGTACTTGCAGGAGTGCAGCTCACTTAGAAGTACCGGAAGTGGATGGAATCTACCATACAACATAAATGCTACAAACACTACTTAGCTTCAGTATGAAATCAGTTCTAAAAACCAGTGTCCAGAAAAATAATCTGCAGTTGTCATAAACTTGAATTGCTGAAACTTGTTCACTGAAACATCCTGACTTGCCTTATGTCTCCACATCTATATTACAAATTCACACACAAAGGAAAGTACCATGGCCATTGGCACGCAAATTCCATCTATTTTTCCAGTTGCAGACATATGCTTAAGGCACTTTTTGATCTCACAGGGAGAAAAAATAATCTGATATTCAGGACTAAGAGTAAGAGGAAATAGGGGGGCTTGCAGGTTAGCTCAGTTGTTTAAAGTGCTTGCTGAGGCAAACTCAATCAGGCGCAGGTGACTGTGGTTCGATCCCAGGCTCTACAAGCCACACCAGATCTGCCCTTAAGGCAGCCTGAGCTAGCCAAAAACAAAAACAAAAAAGAAGAGTAACAGGAAAAAGAATGTATTTTTTAAATGTTGGAATGCTACATGAATTCCTGTGTCCCTGTGCAGAAGCCACACTAATCTCGATGTCCCTCCAGCGTTAGTGCATGTGCTGCCACAGTGAGCACTGTATCTCTTACAAATGCATGTGACTCTCAAGTTGCCTGAATTGCTTCAATAAAAATTTAAATGAAAACGATGGTGCCCTTTACCTGCTAAATACTGACAAATATCTAGTCAAGTTTCAAAACTTCATGGGACTGAGCATTTTGATCCTGGAGACCAAGCTGAAGTCACTACTGGCCATGTCTGAGTCAGTATCCAGCCCAGGAAGGGGAAAGCTTTCTTCAAGAACCCTCAGGGCAATGCTCAGGCAGATGTAGTGGTTCCAGTTGGATCTCTGGTATGCCTGCAGGGAGTGGGGTGCACCCCAAGGCGCACTTAGAGGGGGACTGAGACAGGGCATGGTGGTGCACACTTGTAATCCCAGATTTTGGGAGGCTGAACACAGGCGCCGATCACTATGAGTCTAATCTACATAGTGAGAACCTGTACTAAAATAGAAAAAAAAAAAAAAAAAGAACCCTCAGGGCAAAAAATTATCAGGTGGCCAGTTCCCTCCCTGGCTGCTGGGCTGTAGTCCCTCCTCTCTTCAAAGGCTGTATGTGTGTGTGAAGGAGGATGGAGACCCAGCCCACTGAGGATGAGGCTGGAGACCCAACACACCACTAGAGGTGGTGTTTCCCCAGAGGTAGGGTTGCCAGGAAAAAAAGGACTGAGGTTTGTTTGGGGTCCCAGATTGTGCTAAGATCAGTAGAATTTTCAGTGACCTTCCAACAACAGAGGACCTGTACTCTAGATAGCGAATAACCCGCAACAGCAAAAGGACTCTCGCAGAGCATGCAAGGAACATGCTAATGGCCCAGGTCTCTGAGCCACTTTGAGCTCCAAAGCTAAAGAGGGGTCTTTCCTTCCTGAGAAGCCACTAACTCAACCTCTTTACCAATCTCAGCTGTTGCTTAGGCTTGTGGGAAATGGGTCACAACCAACAGTGCCTTTCTGGCTCGCATTTCTTTTCCAAAGAAGCTGAGAATGACTAAGAGGCTAGCAGACTGAAACTAAACCCAGCTATAAAAAAGGAGAAACAAAGGAAAAACTTCTTAACTAAATGCTAAGGCTAGGCCCTGACCAAAGACCCTGATCTCAAATGGCCAAGATTTACATGAAAAGCAAGCTTTGCACTCAGCTTTCTGGAAGCAGTGGTGTGACCTGATACAGTAAGGGAAATGGGGTAGGAAGGCTGAACTAGCTTCCTCCTTCCACCACATGGTGGCTATGTGACATAGGGTAAACCCTAAAACCAGCTGGGTCTCGGGGTCAGAATCCACACACGGGGACAAAATGCTTCTTGCCACTAGGAGTTACAAGCAGTGTGTCAGGAGAGGATACACGTAGCAGCTGGGGACAGAGGAGGCTGCTGTGCAGTCTGTTCCCTCAGAGTCTCCATATGCCTATGCACACAAACCTGCAAAGGATTCACCTCACACTTTAAAATAGGAAACAGCCAGGCATGGTGGCACATGCCTATAATCCCAGCACTCTGGGAGTCTGAGGAAGGAGGATCATGAGTTCAAGCCTAGCCTGGGCAACTTAGTGAGACCCTGTCTTAAAATTAAATATAATAGAGGCCTGGGGTAGAGTTCAGTGTGAAGCCCTCATGGTCAATCCAAGTATCATACAAAAAAAGGAAAAGAAAATATCTTACCTCAATGAAATAAAAACATTCATTATTACAAAAACAGGAGCACAAACAACAAATCTGAAGTTTATCATTGACGCAATAATACTTACAGCTATAACCCGGTAACCCCATCCGGTCAAAGCCAAAATCTGCCGGAAAAATACATCAGCTGTTCCACTGACAGGAGGCAGAAATATGAGGGGACATCTGATACTTCTGGGACCAGCATCATAGAGTGACCATATTTTACTGTCATCATCATCAACGATAATCTGGAGGACAGAACAAAATGAACCACCTCGTGGATCTGGGTTTGCTGTTGTCAGTTTACATGATCATTTTTCACTGCCCACTTCACTGTGGCTGCCTTACACAAAGTAACCCGAGATCACACCAGATTAGCTTGCACAATAAACTGGTTGGGTTTCCTTAACTTTCTTAGCCAACAGATTCCACAGAACTGCTTTATCAACTTCCTTGGGTTGCTCCCCTCCCTCTTTCCTTCCCTCCCTCCGTTTTTTAGTTTTCCTGTCCAATCTTGATAAGAAAAAGTCTATTTTGTTTGCCATTAAACAACATCTTACTGTAAAAGGCATCTTATTTCTCCCCATGCTCTGGCTGTCTGTGTGCGCGTGCGTGTGTGAGTGTGCATTTGTGTGCACAAATGAGCACATCTGCACAGTCATTCTCTGGAGGTGCTGGCTCAGGACTGGCTGGAATCGGCAGAGCAGGACAGGCCCCCAGGCCCAGGAAGAAGCTGGGCAGAGACCACTCTGGCCCAGGGGGTGTTTCAAGACCCTGATCCAGATCGACCCTCTGGGAAGGAGAGGGACACATGTGCTGTCCCAGGGGAACACTTTAACCTTTCTGCTCCTTGAGGAGTAGACACAAGGAAAAAAATGGCTCTATGGGCAGAGGAGGGGATATGGGCATTCGAAACCTCCCCGATCTTATGATTCTGGACCCTTGAGGGAAAAAGGCAGGCAGGATGCACGCGGGAGTCAGGTGTTTGGCAGGTGTCCAGTGGTCTGCAGGGATCAGCTAGGATGACCACGCACTGCACTACTGACATTCGCCAATTCAAATGTGTATCGATTCACTTTTATACTGCAAAAAGCCAAGGCCTCTGAGAGCTTTGCTCTGAAAGCTGTGAGCCGGCAATGCCAGGGACTCCACAGTGCCACTGTGTGCGGAACAGTGCACCAGCCAGCGTCACTGCTGTCCCCGGGAGCAGGGGGGCAAAGTCCCAAGGGCCAAGAGATTTCCCTTTGGACTTCCTGGGGTTGCAGATAGTGACAATATATCTCCTGCTTGAGTTTCTGACCTTTGCATTTTGCCTTGTACAGTTCTGCCTTCAATCTATCATTCTGTTGTAACTGTGATTAAAGACCCAAAACCAAAGAACTCTCAATGACCTCTGACAGAGCAGACAATGAATCCCAATCCTGTAGTAATAAATGAGGCTATCACATCTCTAAAATTGTCTAGGGGATTATTTCAATGTTTCAGGCTGGAAGAAAAGTAACACAAATAGCATGTTCTGAAATAACAGGCTCTGAAAAGTGACACAGAAGCCACGAGTACCTAAATGTGTTTATCACTGTAACTTTCAGCATTCTCTTAGAAAATACAGGACTGTATTGGTTGGATAATTTAAAATTGAGCACCACAAAATTATACACATGATCTTTGCATAAAATTCACTGACAGCTGGAAAAAAAGCACTACATCAAAGAAACTACTGACTATGTATAAGAATGTTTGGTGTTGTGGCTCTAGTGACAGAGTCCATCGCAAGGAGCTCATCTCCTGGGTCTGCTGTGCGCACCTGTAACCCTAGCTACTCAGGAGGCTGAGGCAGGAGGATCACAAATTTGAGGCCAGCCTGGACAATATGATCTTGTCTCAAAAATAAAAAAAAGTTGAGGATGTAGCTCAGTATTCCCTGGGTTCAATCCCCAGTGTAGCCAAAAAAGAAAAAAAAAAAATGTTGATTGCATATGACAACAGGAAAGGGATACACTTCATGTTCTGAAACCCTAAAGTCCCAATACTGATTAAAATCTTTTGTCGGGTGTGGTGGCGCATGCCTGTAATCCCAGCACTCAGGAGGCTGAGGCAGGAGAATTGTTGTGAGTTCGAGACCAGCCTGAGCTACAAAGTGAGCTTAAGGCCAGCCTGAACTGCATAGTGAGACCGTGTCTCAAAAACACAAAAAAAAATCTTTACTTTCATATTCTCAGGAGAGACACTGGTGGTTCACTGGTGAAACTGTCACACTCTCAGTAATTGTTTTTTAATAACTGGATGGAACATGGGGCCGCACAAAGGTTAGGCCAGCGTTCGACCATTAAACCACATCCCCCATAACGTTTACCCACAAATATCACTAAGGCAAAGCATGTAAGTCACACACGAAAACAATGCAGGATTTTACAAATAAGAAGTGTAGCAAAACTGTACATACCTTTTTAAGTGGAACTGTACTTCTAAACCAGTTATAATCAGGAGAGACTTTAATTTCGCCCATGATTAGCTGAGATGGAGGTGAAGGCTAAAACAAAAGCAAGCCAAGAATCCGTGTTTACATCAGAACTAAATACAGAGGCTGGCCTAGCTTTACCAACAATACATTAAGACCAAAGAAATGGGCCATTTTACCTTGTCAGTATACACTTCAACTGCAGAAAACAACTCAGTGGAATACTATAATCAGAGAGCCAAGAAAAACAATTACTATAACCCCTTTAGTTCCTTTGGAAGAGGAATCCAGTCTAGGAAATTTGAACAAACTACCATGGGTCACATGGCTAACAAACTAGGAACAGACACAGGAATCATTCCTGAGGCCACCCTGACCATTCCCATTACTTGAAAGCCAACTGGGGTACTCTCACCTTTTGACATGATTTTAAGAATGCATTTTAGGGCTGGGGAGATAGCTTGGCAGTCTAAGCGCCTGCCTGGCAAGTGCAAGGACCCGAGTTTGATCCCTAGTACCACATGCAGAGCTGGCACTGGAACTGGACATGGTGGTGCACACCTGTAATCTCAGCCCTGGGGAAGCTGAGGCAGGAGGATCACTACAAGTCTGAACTGCATAGCAAGACCCTGTGTGAAAGAATGAATGAAAGAAAGGAAGACAGACTTTTCTAAAAAAAGAATGCATTTAATAAAGATATTCCTAGCCAGTCATGGTGGCGTAGGCCTGTAATCCCAGCACTCAGGAGGCTGAGGCATCAGGATTGTTGTGAGTTTGAGACCAGCTTGAGCTACAAAGTGAGATTAAGGTCAGCCTGAACTGCACAGTGAGACCCTGTCTCAAAAAGACAAAAAAAAAAAATAAAAAAAATAAAAATTCCTGTCTGATTGTAGGCAACAGTTCATGCTGAAAGGAGTTATAGTAAGCCTGTTTCCTAATAAATTCACAATATCCCATAAATTTAACTCTAATGGAATATGACTACACATGCAGCTCTTAATATAATGTACAGGTTAATTTGCCATTTTTAGTGAGATGATTAAATATTACCTAAAAGCCACTTAGGAAGACCAATGGGATCTATAAACTAGAAGACACTAAACCTAACACTGAAGTATTTGTCTTTAGGAGAGAAAAAAGTGGGCTTTTGTGAATTCACTGATTTCTAGGGGCTTTTTTGGGGGGGTTGTTTTGCTTTTAGGTATGGGGCTTTCTCCGCATTCTCCTAGAAAACACAGGACTGTTATCTGTTTGATAATTTAAAATTGAGCACCATACATGCTTGCACCCGGAGCCCCACATGTACTAGGCAAACACTCTACCAGTGAGTACACCCTCATGCTGGCTTTGGACAGCCATAACTCCCTTTGGGCTGGTTTCCTCGTGCATCATCACTCTATTCCCAGGCCCTAGAATAGCACACAGCACTGTATCTGCTGACTAAGTGACTATCTACATCCTGAAGGGACAGAACTAGGTCTTCCAAGAGTCCCTCCTAACCCTGGCATCTAGGAACTACACACTCATTGAACACGTGCAACTTAAAGGACACCCCTCTTTTTTTTTTTTTTTTTTTTTTTTTTTTTTTTTTTTTTTTTTTTTTTTTTTTTTTTTTTTTTTTTTTTTTTTTTTTTTTTTTT
>PVKA01044373.1:0-16217 GCA_004027165.1 Ctenomys sociabilis | reverse complement strand
CAGGAGAGTCAACAGCCCCTACTAAAAAGATCCTAAACCTGCCCTGTCATTCTTTGGGGTAATTTGTATTGGTACAGTAATTCCCGAATTATTCCTTCCTAATCCTTGACCTGGCAGATATCCTTTATTTAACATTTGTGCAGTGACAACAGAGTTAGGACTACCTATAATCATCCCCACTTGAGAGAGGAGGTCTCGGCCCCAAAGATTAAAAGGCAGTCCAGGTATAAGATAAGGCTGTATGGTGCCTTGATTGCCTTCTTGATCTGTCCATGTTAAAATTTTTGCACTCCTCTTAGGGTTGGAACTTTGGCCTATCCCCTGAAGGTGAGTTAAGGTGTCATTTAAAGGCCATGCTTTTGGCCAGTCCTCAGCCCTAATAATAGTGACATCGGCACCAGTATCTATCAGGCCAGAAAACCGTTTACCATCCAAGGAAAAAGTCATCAAAGGTTTTTGTGGTGAAATTGCCTGAGCCCAAAAAATATTTGAGGACCCAAATCCTTGAGTTCCTCTTTTTTGTTTCATAACAGGATTATCTGTGGTAGTTAGTGGTAGGAGGAGCAGTTGAGCGACTCTCTGGCCTGCAGAAATACTGGTGACCCCCCTTGGAGAGGTGGCCAAAATCTTAATTTCACCTGTATAATCATTATCAATTACTCCAGGAATTATTTGAAGGCCTTGAAGTGCCGCACTCCCACACCCAATCAAAAGCCCAAAGGTGCCTTTAGGTAAAGGGCCAAAAATGCCTGTGGGGAGGGTTTGAATTCCATCCTCAGGAGTTAGTATTGTTTGGGTGGCGGCACTGAGGTCCAATCCTGCACTCCCTTGGGTGGCTCTAATGAGGTCTGAAATGGATTGTTGGATGGGACGAAACCCATTGCCCCAGGGTTGCATCCGGGTGTAGGGGCCTGGGGCTGGCCCCTCTTCCCGTTTCCCTGATTCTGAGGAAGAGCATTGCCATCCTTGTCCTTTTTTGACCTACATTCCCTTGCCCAATGGTTGCCTCGCTTGCAACGCAGACAAAGTCCTGGCTGCTTAGAGCTGCCCTTTTGTGGCTGTTTTCCTCCACAGTTCTTTGCTACGTGACCAATTCCTCCACAATTGAAACACTGAATTCTACCTCTCTCCCTCTGAGACAAAAGCTGCTTAACATCATAACCCTGTAGTGCCGCGGCCATAGCCAGACCCTGATGATAAGAGGGCCCTATGTCTGCACAAAGGCGAATATAGCCTGAAAGATCCGAACCTTTCCTGTGAGGGCGTATGGCAGCCTGGCAAGCCGTATTTGCATTTTCAAAGGCCAATTGTTTAATCAAGTCAGAATTAGATTCAACACTGCCAAATAGTCTTTCAGCTGCCTGAAGCAGCCGATGTGTAAAATCTGAGAAAGGCTCCTCGGGTCCCTGCTTGATACTAGTTAAAGAGGCACTAACCTCCCCACTGGAGGGCAGTTTCTTCCATGCTTCAGAGGCAGCGACATGAATCTGAGCAAACAGTCCTGCCTCATATCGAATTTGAGCTTCAGTGGTGGAAAAATCTCCTGATCCTGTTAACATATCATAGGTCCAGCCGTTTCCAGCTTGTGCATTACCTTTAGCTATTTCACGACAACCGTCAGAGTATTCTGACTTCCAAAGCAAATAGTCACCACCTGATAAGGCAGCCTTAGCCAGCGTGTTCCAATCATCAGGTGTAGGCCATCCCCGGGTTGCCGATCCCAATACGGCAAGAGTATAAGAGGCCGTTGTACCATACTGGGTAACAGCTGATTTTAATTCTTTCAGTAATTTTAAATCAAGAGGAGCACATGCCCTGATTGCCTGGGGCTGTTCTCCCTCGCCTCCTGGCCTCATTGCCTCAGTCACGGGAATGCCCAGTGGGCAGCCATCTCGTCTTTGTTCTTATAACTGGGTTGAGAAGAAGGAGGCACGATGGCGGGTGCCTCGTGGTCAGCCCTCCTATGGCGGAGCACTGCAAGTTTTTGAGTGAGATCAAAACGCTGCTTTTCCAAGTAATACTGTTTACGAAGGTCCTTCACTTCATTTTCTTGCCCCTTAAACATGTCTAAGGATTCCCCTTTGTCCTGTAAATTCTGAGAAGGCTGAGCCAGCGGTGACAGCGGTTGATATTGAGCAGTCTCACAGCCTAGCATTTGCCAGTCCACAGTGTCCTGCTCAGGACCACCATTACTAAGTGCCTGGTCGTTAAGAGCAGACAGCTCTGGGTAAATAGAAGGAGCTACCGCGTGTGGAAGCGGCAGAGGCGGCGGAGATGGCGGCCTTGTCTCCTCGTAAGCAAGAGGAGAAAGATTATCAGGAGGAGGAGGGAGGTCAGGGTCATCTAACTCCCTCTCGCCCGCAGAGGAAAGAGAGTCCAACTCTGCCTGAGAGAGAGTGGGAGAGTTATGTGTGGATGATTTAAGGACTTTCTCCCCCTCGGCAACTGCTTGTTTAACTAAGGGATTCCAATGTCTCTGTTGGAGAATCTCATTAATGAGTGTCCAGTAGGAAAAAGCCGTTACGGGAACCTTCTCTGGCCCAAAAATTTTATAATAATCCTGTAAGGCGTCTCCCACCCTGTGCCATCTTTTTGAGTCAATCGTTCCTTCTAAAGGAAACCAAGGGCACACTTTATGAATAAACTGAAAGTAAATACATAACTGCTTTACTGTTACCTTTACTCCCCGCGCCTGCAATGCTTTACTGAGACTGTCGACAAATATCTCATGCTTACTTAATGCCTGTCCCATTGTCAAAGGAAAAGGGAAAAAGGTTGCCGTCTACTTACCGAGATCCAGACGTCGCAGCAGGCAACCACGGCGCAGATCTCTTATCACTTTCACTCGGCCGCTACTCAGACGGGTCCCTCACTGGATCCTCCGTACCAGACAGCCCCACGCTGGGCGCCACTTGACCCGACCAGCAGGTCAGTCAGTGCAGGTCACCTGGGGGAGGAGAGGGGACTGACAAAGACATGGAACAGGGACGCGAGAAATGGAGACAAGACAGGATTCTGATCAAGTCTCGTTTATTCAAGGAAGTGAGGTAGCTTATATAGCAGAGGGGAGGGAAGTCAACGTCATCAGTGAGGTAGATATATTAGGGTAATATTATAGGCTAATAACATTCATGTGGTCAACCAAGGGAGCTTGTGACAGGAAGTCTAATTAAAAGAACAAAAGGCAGGAAGCCATAATGCAGCAATTTACAGGAAGTGTAACTTATATCCTTAAAGAAATAGAAAGGAAGGCTTCCGGATTATGGTGCCCTCCACACTCCTCTTCTTCTCCTTCTCCTCCTCCTTCTCCTTCTCCTCCTCCTCTCCTCCTGTTCTCCTTCTCCTTCTCCTCCTCCTTCTCCTTCTCCTCCATCTCCATCTCCTTCTCTTCCTTCACTTTCTCCTTCTCCTTGTCCTTCTCCTTCTCCTCCTCTCCTCCTCTTCTTCTCCTTTTCCTCCTCCTATTCTCCTTTTTGTTCTTCTCCTCCTAATAGTTTTAAACCTTTTTTTTTCTAATAGTTTTTAAAAGGGAGCAATTTAATTAATATAATGCAGAGTGCCTTAAGTTCTTAAAATGTAAAAGAAGTTAGTGCATTCAATTGTTAGCCTTTACATTACTTCTTTTTTAAAAAAGTTAACAATAGTATGAGCAAAGAACCAGCTGGACTGCAGCATTTGAGAATCACTAATAAAGCTATAGTTAAAAAATAAAGTTTATGAAATGAAAGCAGCATGCATATCCAAGGCATTTTCATAGTATTTTCTTTTCTTTTTGAAAAATGAGGCCGATTTATTTAACGTTAAGACGGAGTGGGGATCAAAGGTTGACCGGGTCGCTCGGTGAGGGTGTTCGCCTTCTGCTCTCGCCGCTGCCAAGGAGCACAGTGGACGGAGTCCTCTGGGCCCTCTGCTTGTCCTGGAGCAGAGCCGCTGCGCCAGAGCTGGTGCTGGAGCTCCGTCTCTTTGGGGGCGCCTCCCCGTCCAGCTCCTTGCTGCGCCCTCGGCCTCCTTTCGCCCCAGCCCTTCCCTCGCAAGCAGAAGCTGTGGGACCGCAGGCGCCTCCTGGGGCGTGAGTTTCGGGCCTGTCTCTTCCACACACTTGATCTTGACCTCAGGCTCGCAGCCACCCTTTTCTTTGAAGTCCTGGGTGAAGCCGCTGTACTTCTCATAATATTTTCATTAGCTGACAAACATTTAACCAAGAGCTTGATACTGATTATTCATTAAATTAGAGAAAATAAACTGGCCAAGCCCACTGCATGGGATCACTGAGAAAACATTTTAATTTCCAAAGCTCATTGAACTGAGCATTTCTTCTGTGAAGAAAGTACAGTTTGCAAAATGGTCCTATGGTCACATAGAAAGGGTCCTTCTCACCATGAATGAGCGGCACCAGTCTTTACAAAGTTTTAAATTAGTATGAGCTCTCAGTTTCCTGCTGTAGGAAGAGTTAACAGTTAAACGCACCCATGATTTGTAAGTGAAAAGCGAACTTTTAACTAGTTGGAATCAGTGCAGAATTTTTTCTCTACTCAATGAAATTGTTAGAATTTCATCAGAAGATAGTTCTTGAAAATTCTGATCTGATACTCCTACAAACCTTTCTGATTTGTAGAAGAAATGATTGTAAGAAAACACTAAGATATTTAACCTTGATTCATTTTCATATTTTTGTACAGTATTTATGTTAGAGTTTTACTATATTCAACTTCTTATAATAGTTCCTTTGCCTTCTTTGGCATTTAATAACAAGCAAAACAACTTCCAATGAAAAAGTAACAGAAGTATTACACATAGGAACAGTGGTATCTAGGAGTGTTGCATGAAAGAGCCAGTCATTAAGGGCTAGGGACACCACAGACTTACGGCCCCAGCAGGCATGAACAGGCTGCCCTTATGCTCAAAGTTGTTTAGGCACATGTACAACTTTTATCTTGGCACAAGGCCTGATAAATAAGACATAGAAATAAACCAAGGATTAGAGATTTTCCCCCCAATTTATTTATTTATTTATTTTTGTCTTTTTGAGACAAAATGTAGTTCAAGTTGGCCTTGATTTCGCTTTGTAGCCCAGGTTGGTCTTGAACTTGCAACAATCCTCCTGCCTCAGCCTCCCGAATGCTAGCATTATGGTCACTACCACACTGAGCCATCTAACGACTTTCTAAAATGTCTGGTCACTCAAAGCTGTAAGTTTAATCGCATATCAAGATGTCTTCTTTCCTTCAGCCCACAAACCACCCCCCTAGCTGCCCTTCTGTCCAACCCTGAAAACTTGCTCCCACAGCAACAGGCTGTCTCCTTTCTTCACATTGGTGTGTCCCTGGAGCAAATGTCTACAGGATCTCACTACACACAGTGGTCCTCCTGTTTTCAGCCTCCCGCCTGCTGGGATTACAGGCACACCCCACCATGCCCAGTCTCAGCTGCCGTCTCAGTGTGCCCCAGGTCCTGCACCTTCCTAAGCAGGGGCTTTAGTCTGCTGAGGTATCTGGTCAGCCCTTGGAGTAGCAATTTTACTCTCCTTGAAGAACATTTCCTCTGCATTTACAACTTGGCTAACGGGTGAAGGAGTCCTGGCTTCTGGTGCATCTCAGCTTTCGACGTGTTTTCCTCACTAGGCTTAGTGATTCCCAGCTTCGGATCTAAAGTGAGAGGTGTGTGACTCTTCAGTTCCCTTGCAAGTGCAGAGGTTATTAATTGGCCTAATGTCAGGGTTTTTGCTATTGCTGCTTCCCTTGCAGTAGTAGGACCTGGGGACGGTGGTGCAGCCAGAACACCAGGCACGGTTTCTACTACAGATGCAGCCTGCGTCCCCTCCCTGCCACAGCCAGCACACTGGTCACTGCCTGGCTCCCTGATCACAGCTCAGATTCCAGGTAAAGTAATGACGAAAGGTTGGGATGTTGCCGGAAGTCCTGCAGTGATTGGCAGAGACATGACCGGGGCACGCGGCACTGGAAAAACGGCCCTGGCAGACTTGCACGATGGGAGGTTGTCACAGACTCTCAGCTTATTAAATAGTGTAGGCTGCAGAGGGCAGGGGGGCAGGAAGGCCGCTCGGGTATGGACAGTGCACAGCCAGGGCCTGCAGTTCCTGCTCCAGGGCCTGCAGGACGAGAGTCCCGGGCTCAGTGCGGCTCTGCAGCAGCTGTGGCTCAGGGTCCTCCTGGCCAGGCACAGCACTGCTGGGCTTGGCTCGAGCATGTGCCCTCCGTCCTCCTCCAGTCTCCCACACTCCACAGCCCCTGAGTGCATTCTTCTCAGAAGAGGGGATCCTGGGTGTCATGGCTGTGCCCAGATGTCGCCCAGAGCCTCATGTGGCCCAGGGTGGGGCTTCTTCAGAGAGGGCAGGGTCTCGAACCAGTAACTGAGAGTGAAAGGGTGTAGTGCCGGCCCCAGGGCCCCAGGATTAGGGTGTGAGTGCTGGTGCCCTAAGTAGCCTGGACAGGATGCAAGGGACAGAGAAGCTGGGGTGGTCCGTGTTATTGCTTCCTTCTGCCCTCCATGGACTTTTCTCCTCTGCAGTGCCTGTCTGCCATGCTGCCAGCCTCGGACCCAGAGAAACTCGCCTGCTGTACCTTGGGGTGCATGATAGGAGCTGAGGGATATGAATAATCTTTCACCAAGGGTCCGGACTGTGGCCCCAGGCTGGTGTGGCTTGCCTCGGGGAACTTTGCTGAAGGCTGCATGGTCGCTGGCTGTGTCGGGAGCGTGTGCACAGCCTCTGGAGACAGGGGATTCTGCAGAAGCCTGTGGCCTTGCTCCAGGTGCCGGCGCCGGGGGTGGGCAGGACTCTAACCTGCTCGCTGTGCTGTGCTGCGCCTGACCCCATTTACCATCTTATTCTTACAACAGTCCCTGTTCCACGAAAAAGCACTGAGCTTCTCTGGCTAAGAAAAGTGGCCCAGCCGAAGAGGTCTTGGTCTTCGCTCAGGCTGGGACACTGACATCTGGTCCCCTTTGAGCCTTGAATGTTGTCTTTTGTCTTTTCTTATTCTCCACCGTTGCCACACAGTCACCCAGGGCGTGACCATCCCCTGGCAGTGTCAGGTATTTAGTCTTAGTAGTGAGAATATGTCTAATAATTTAGGACCAGAGAGGTGGGGCCCTCACTGTGCCTGAACCTGACCATGAGGTTCAGGAGCCCTCGAGGCTGGCTTGTGGGAAGACTTAGCAAGGCTTAGGAGATGCGTGCTGAAAACAGCTGGAACACCTTGGGAGGCTCTGCATGGGAGCTGAGGAGACCAGAAGGCTGAGACAAACCCTTCCGATAAAGACCAGGCCTGGATCCTTCCTGCGGGGCAGAAGGATCGCTCTGCTCTAGGACTCCAGGCGGTGTGCGCTAGGGCCTGGCAGAAAGTTTGCCTGCATTTCCTCACGTCCAGAGATTTTGCTTGAGACTGAAATTACACATAGTGGACTAATCTCGCAGAAGAAATCTCAGTGCAGCCTAATGTGGGGGCTGTGGCAAGGCCCCTGTGGGAGGCTTTTAGCCAGATCAAGAGTAAAGAACCCAGCAGCATGATTTAGACCCCTGTGAGTTTGGCCAGAAAAACTGTAGCCTGCAAATAGAACAGACAACAAATTGGTTATTGAAAAGAGTAGCAAGAAAAAGTCACGTATCCCGGAAGTGGACAGCAGAAAAGATGACCCGAGGCCAGCACAAGCACGGCCAGATGTGCATGAAGTATTAATATCTGCCTGCGGATCCTGTCAGTCGCCATGGTGAACAGATGCAGCAAAATGAATGGAAGTCATTTCAGTTAAATGAATGGAAGTCTATTTAATAAATAATTTTACATACTAATTTAAATAAATAGTTTAATGCAAAAAGAAACACACACACACACACACACACACACACACACACACACACACACGCACACACGCCCCAGCAGGAGTCCTGCTCATGCAGCCGAGTTGCTCTGAGAAGACACTTCCAGGCAGAGCATGTGCTCCACAATGGCGGTGGCCTAGAGGATTTCTCCTCAGGACCAGGTGCAGGGTGCTCAGTGTCTAGGCGCTGAGGGAGGGAAGCCTGGCTAGGGCTCCAGCTGGCAGCCAACAGGGAAGAGGGGCGGCTCTGTGCACCACAGAGGTCAGGGGAATGAGGGACCCCGTCCTCCTCTGTGCACTGGGAAAGCCGTGTGGGAAAAGACATAGGTCAGGTGGGCTCGGTCTCCTGGGGTCGTCACATGGGTGACAGGTCACAGACACAGACATGGTCAGAGGCCAGTGCAGAAAGAGAAGCCGGCACAGGAGTCACCGCGGGGAGAAGGGACCTGAGCCCCTCCTGTGCCCACATCCACACAGGCAGCTGTGTCACCCCAAGAGGACAGACTGAGACCAGTTACTGCGAGCTCAGGCACTCCGAACGCCAAAGCCCCACTCCAGATCCCAGAGTCAGAGAAGCCAGCGTGGTCCTCTCTCTTTAGGCCCCTGGTGTCCCTGTGACGCCCTGGGAGCCACACTGCTGTCCCTCTCTGGGGAAGAATGAAACAGCGTCAGCCTCCCGAATGCTAGGAGACATGGGTGGAGGAGGGATTCAGGCTGTACTCCCTCCTGCAGGGGCTCCTATATGTGTGAATCCAGGACCCCAGGAATCACTGTCCACAGGCTCACAGGCAGGCTGAGGAGCAGGACCACAGTACTTAAAAGAACCACGGGTTCTGGGCCCAGGGAAGTTTCCTGGCCAAGGGTAGCAGACCAGGCAGGATCAGGAACCAAAGGTGAGGCAGGGGCAGGCGGAGGCCAGAGCCCTCCTGGAGCTCTATGCTGTATCAAGACCTTCTCAGAGCTGAACTTGCTGGGTACGAGGTAGCCATGGCCACAGTCTCCACAATATATTTGTCTATGAATCTGACATACTTTTTGTTTTGAGCCAGAGATTGAACTCAGGCCCTTGGGCTTTCCAGGGAAGCCCTTATTCTATTGAGCCATCTCCCAGGCCCCTTTGACATACCTTTTGCAAAACTGTTAAGTTTCAGGGCGAGCCAAATAGCTCAGCAGATTAAAGCACCAGCAAGCAGGCAGCAAGCAGGCACAGGGGCCAGGGTTCCATCCTCGGGCCTGCCATGCCGCCCCGCTCCTGGGGTGTGCTGAGATGGCAATTGAGACTGGGCGTGGCGTGCTCCTGTAATCCCAGATCTTTGGAAGCTGTAAACAGGAGAATCATTATGAGTCCAATCTCCCAGTAAGACCCTGAACACCCTGTAGACCCTTCCCTAAAATACAAACAATAAGAACAACAACAACCCCTAAAAAGTGTAAGTTTTAGCAAACAGGATTATTGGCTTATGGCTTAGTCTGTCTGTCTCATATCTGTCTATCTCCCTCTCCACCATTGTACATTAATAAAAAGGAGCACACGTCTTCCTAGAACTACAGCTCAAGTTGCGAGAAAATTCAGTCCTGACCCCTCGTCTCTTCCCTACCGGCACACTCCAGGGAGAACTGGGCGGCCGTGCGGTGTACGGAAGAGGTAATTGGTGCTAAGGGGCTCCGACCTTCCTGAAGGTGGCCCGGAGGCCTTGCCTTGTGCGAGGACAAGTTCTGTGCCCACATCCCCTCCTTACCTGCCTCGCCCAGAGCGGCTCCTGAAATGCTCAGCGGAGGGTGGAGGATGAAGAAATGCAGGCCGCGGAGGTCCGGTGGAGCGCCCTCTCCTGATGGGAGAAGGAACTGCCATCAGCGGCCTCTCATGCAGTCACCGTAAGGGGCAGTTTGCGGAGAATTTTAAGACCCAGAACAGGAAGTGTTGTGGGTCACTCGGGGTAGGAACCACATCGAGGATCAAATCGAAATTTGAACAGAGCCCTTGTTACCGAGCTCAGGTCCGTCAGCCACTTCTCACGCAGGAGAAGGCTGGTCGGCCCGAACGTGGGCAGCAGGGGGCATTGATAACAGAATCCCGTCCAGTTGGTAAGCGAGCTTATTATCCGGCACAGAACGACAGAAGACCACACTCATTTGACACAGCTGCAAACTGTTCGTAAGGAAGAGGCCTTTTACAGTTCAGTGATAAGAGCATATTTTTACACGATACATCTTAAGCTGATTATGTTTTCAGGAGATGGTTAGGGACGGGGATTGCTGTAGCTTGCTGCTTTGACAAAAATGTTGTTCACTGTAAAACAGCCTGGAGTGGAAAATGAGAACTCATTCCTTTAAATAGATGACAAGAAACACAGGTTTTTTTCTCTAATAATTTCTCACAGTTAAAACACAAAATTCAGCTCGCCCACCACAGGAGGAACTGAGCCCCACGCCTTGGCGGTTACACAGGGGAGCTGCTGTCTGTGCTACCTTGGGGAAAGGCAGTCTCTGTGCGCCAGCTCCCTGTGCTCCGATACTTCTCCTGCGCCCTGCCAAACTCAGGAGGAGTGGTGACCTCGTCCTGGGCGCCAGAGGAGTACGCAGCCCCCATGGCGGCCCAAGCTGCACGCAGCAGCTGTAGTTCTGCACCGCGAACTCGCGACCATGCTGCCTCGGCCTGCCGAGTCCTGCGTTTGCCCGCCTGGCTTAGACCTTGGGGTTCAAGATGTTCATCTATTATGAATTACTGAGAACCTCAATAGTAAATGTGTAGATATGGATTATAGCTATAAATATTAGAAATTAAAATGTTTCAAACTATTTAATTCAGGCTAGGCCCGGTGTGGTGACACACACCTGTAATCCCAGCGCTCAGGAGGCTGAGGCAGGAGATTCCTTGAGAGTTCACATCCAGCCTGGGCTACACAGTGAGTTCAAGGCCAGCCTGACCTGCATAGTGAGACCCTGTCTTAAAAGACAAAATTTGAAATATATATTTAATTTATTTAGAGCATTGGTAGTCCACTGTGTAAAGGAACACACACTGTATGAGAAACAGCTTCCAAAAATAAACAATAGAGTAAGAAGAACGATCTTTCTATATTTTACATCTATGCAAATCCTTTCCTTGTCTGTCTCACTAGAAGACAGTTACTGGTTGCGGCTGGTGACGCCCTGCGTGTTGTCCCAGCACTGGGGAGGCTGAGACAGGAGGATCAGGGGAAGCTGAGGCCAGCCTGGGCTACATAATGGGTTCAAGGCCCGCTTGAACTACATGGGAGGCCTAACCTCAAAGAAAAACAGGTTCTATTAAGACTGTCTGCCTTTTCTTCTAAAGTTTTGGCCTTGCATCTTTCAAGGATATTTTATTTCATTTACCTCAGCGATGGTGAACCTTTTAGAGCATTCGTTAATAATAAACAGCTGCGGGGGCTGCGGCTCAGTGGCACCTTCTTACCCGTCAGGCTCAGAGGGCCCCTCCTCCTCTCTTTACCTCTGCTCTACTGCCTTGCTACAGGGTCTCTCTGCGCAGTTGGACTGGTAGTGATCCTCTTGTCTCAGCCAGGGTTCCAGGGCGGGCACAGCATGTGGTACTGGGAATCGACCCCACCGAGTTCATGCGCTTGCCAGGTACCTGCTTAGCTGTCTCCCCAGCCCTCCTCCCCTGTTTACCTCTGCTCTTAGTATTTTCTGTCTGAAATTAACATAGTTACATTAGCTTAGTTTTTTTGTTTGTTTTGCAGAACCGGGGATTGAACTCAGACCCTTGCGTTTGATAGGAAGCGCTTATTCTACCGAGCCATCTCCTGGCCACAGCTTATTTGCTATCAGTGCTAAGGTGGTGGGCTACTGCACCGGGTGCACTCCTGCCCCTCTCTTGGTGCTGGTGGATCCAGGCCTCGTGGCGCTACACACGCTCCCCGGGAGGAGGCGCCCTCAGTCCCATCCCCGCACTTCTAACCTGCAGGAGCCCATGTATTTGAAGAGAATTTCTTGTAAATGAGATAGAGATGGGAGCTGTGCTTGGCTTGGCCTCGCACTCTCTATCCCTTAATTAATGGCTTCAGACCTTTGATGTTAACGAGATTAGTGACACGGTGGGATTAGTCTGTACCATGTTATTGTTCTCCATTTATTCCTCTTCTCTCTTCCTATTTTTTGTCTTTAGTTTCTATTTTTCAGTGCATTTAATAATTACATTTAATAGTTACATAATTACATTTCTTTCCTTTTTAGCATATCGAGTCTGTTTCTTTTGATGATGTTTTGTGGCTGAGTTTATAATACACATACACAAAACGTCAATCTATTTCAGATAACACTGCGGTTTCATGAGTTGGGCATCTGATGACGAAATACTTCCGAATTCCCCTTGGTGTCTTTTGTATCAGTTTGGATCACTTAAATTATGCTAATGAGCTATCTCGTTGGTGTTGTTCCTTTGGACACATCACACACTCGGTATCTGAAAAAAGAGTATCACAGCCACAACAACAAACCCAAACGACCAAACTGTCTCCATGACTGGGTGGCCTCCGAAGGCCGGGCGTCACCCTCATTCTGCTCTTCCGTACTTGCAAGGTGTTTTGATGGCACCTGGCTTCAGTACCTTTCCTGACCCCTGACTTCCTGGAGCTGCCCCGCCCCTCTGTGTGCTGGAGGCTCTGCCCTGGCCGCACGCCTAGCGCCGTCCTATATTGTTAAGTTGCTCACTCTGAACCCTGACCTGAGGCCCTCTTGCCTCAGCCTCGCAGTGTGCCAGGAGTACGGGCCTGTGGCACTGTGCCAGCTGACGTTCTGCCATTGCAGCAGGAGAAGCCGGGAACAGGGTGAGCAAGCCGGCCTGCGTGGTGCTCTGCAAGCCTCTGGGCTCAGTGCCGGGAGCCTGAGCTCAGCTTAGCTGCGTCCTCAGGCTCCCTGGTCCCAGCCTTGCTTCTGTTTTGTTGTCTTTCCACGTTGTTTTTCTGTTGCAGTTGTTCTATAATCCTTGAATATTTTGTTCCATTTTCCTTGATGGCTTTTCTTTCTAATGTTATGTAATTCTATTGACAGAAGAATTGTCCAGAAGCTCCAAGATTTTTGCCTCAGCTGTGTCCTGCCTACTAAAGATCCAGCACACCTGGCTCCTGGTAGTGCTAGGGTATGTGGTAATGCTGCCATTTCTTATTTATTTATTTTTATTTTTTTAAATTTATGTATTTTGTATAGGGTCTTGCTATGCAGCTTGGACTCATAGTGACCCTCCTGTTTCAGCCTCCCTAGAGCTGCAATGGTGAGTGCATGCGCACCCAGGCAGGGCCAGCACGGCAGGTGGTACTGGGGTTCCCAACCCTGTCCTTGCACTTGGTAGGCAGACACCTAGACTGCTGAGCTGTCTCTGTGGCCCAAATTTCTTTTTCATCCCTTGATACAGTTTCCCCTTCCCACTCCACCTGTCTCTGCGCTCTGGTCACCTCCCAGCCACTGCGACCTGAGCCCTGGCTGCAGATGCCTGCCCAGGCCTGTCTTCGACATTTCTGCGATGGGATCGAGGCCTTCATACATGACCCTGTGAGGGCCTGGGAGATGGCTCAGTAGGATAAGAACTTCTCTGGCAAGGGCAAGGGCCTTAGTCCAATCCCCAGTTCCACAAAAACAAAACAAAACCAAAACCATAGGTGCATGTTAATCAGAAGGGGGTTTTGGCATAGCAAACCGAACTTGGCGTGTGCTGCTGAGCCAGGCCCGGCCCTGCCAGAGGTGGTCCCATCCCAGGAGCCAAGCCACAGCCCCTCTGACTCTGTTGCGTGCTCTGTCTGTTCAGACTCTTCGCTTCACCCTGGCTCGTAACTTTCTACTGGATGGCAGATATCAGACCCAGTGCGCTCATCAGGTAAAACGAGCTCCAACAAGCAGGCTTTGGTGATGTCATTTTGAGATTCGCTGAGGGGAACAGGAGCCTTCTGCAGGCCTCAGGAATTCTGAGACCTCTAGCGAGTGTCTGCCTTGGGCTTGGATCCACGCTTTGGCTTCTTTCTTCTCCACACTTTGGGCCATAGGTTTCCAGGTGAGCTTGCTCTTGCTCAAGACTACAGACACCTTCTGTACTTGAGCCCATCATTAAAATGTTATTGTTACCCATAAGCTAACCCTGAGCCCTGTGGTCAGTTACCTTCTTGTAGCGAGAAGACAGGGCCAGAATAGGACCCTCTGGGCCAGCAGATCCCGTGCTCTCCGTGGCCTCACCGCTTGGCCCCAGTTCAATCCTGAGTCTTCTGTGAGGGACAGAAGCAGTCAAGGATGTGGCCCTGCTCCCGGCACCCCTGGCCACTGTGTCTCCTTGTGGCACAGTGGACACCGCCCAGGGTGAGGAGTAACGAGCCCGAAGTCTGTGTCCATGTCCAGCCCCTGGCCGAGCTCTCTGGCCTGGACCTCGCATGTCCCCTCCCTGTAAAGCTGAGAACGACTTTCACACTCTTTGTCACCTGGAAGCTTTACCACCGCTTCCTGGCAGCCGTGGCTTTCTGTGGCTTCAGCCTTCTCCTGAGGTCTTCTCAAGTCACAGTCAGAGGAGAGGAGAGCAGAGAGGGAGGCCAGCCCTGTACCTGGGATCACAGTGGGGCAGCAGCTGTGCTGGTGATGGGACCACAGCCCCAGGGTGCCCAGAGCCCGGCCAGGCCCCTCTGTGGAAATGGTCACCGTGAGGCCACAGCTTCAAGGGAGGAGTCACTGGGGCTCCTGCTCCCTCCTGAGTCTCTCACTAAGCCCGGTCCTGCAGATGTCCTCTGCCACTCTCCCTGCAGGCTGCTGTCTGCCCCTTGTCTTCCCTCAGTCCTAAGGCAGGCTTCAGGCTCCTTGCATCAGGCTCCGCTGGCTCCGTATCCTTGCTCTGGTGGTGGCCCCATCCGGGTCCTCGACTCTGGGACTTCTATCACCCAGCAGTGCGCTAAGCCCAGTGTCTTTCTGCACAGGAAGAACCGTGTGCTGCCCACGGACTGGAGCCACCAGCTCTGGGCTGTGAGGCTGGTCAGGGGGCACAGTGGGGTCAGTGGGTGGGTCCTGGCTGAGCAGATGCGCGACCGAGCCTCTGGTGAAGCCTTGTGACTGCGCATTTCCTTATCATCAGTCTCATGCGATAACATCTAACTTGGATGGATTATGGGTAAGAAGACTTCTAGGTCAGCAGGACATGCGGCCCTGGGATTTGGAGGCAAAGATACCGCTAGGGGATCATGGGGAGACTGGGGGTGTCACCATCTCCACTGCCCGCCCTGATTTCTGGACCCCAGATCACGGGTGAGAGACAGCACACCCTGCAGTAGCAGATGCCGCAAGGCACGTAGAGGGTTGTGCGGGAGCCCTGCGAGCTCTCGCCCCTTGGCTGGAGCTGTAGCTATGGCCTCAGAAGGGTGGATCTGGGGAGGCCTCTCTCCTAGGCTAGGAGAGGACCTACCCAGGAACAGTGGTGTTCTTTTGCTCCCTCCAAAGGTCGTCGATATCAGCCTCTACCCAGCCATCAGTCACCAGGCTGCGGGGCCTGTCCACACGCTCCAAGGGGCTGCCGTGCCCTCGCCCTGCCTCAGCCGCAGGCGTGCTTACTTTCCAGCTCCGCCTGCTCCCAACAGCTGGAGCGCTGAGCTTCCCCTCGCAGGGGTCACTGCACAGCACGCGAACCACCCATGATCCAGGCCAGGCCTTCTCTTCCGCTGACGGTGGATCACGTGGTCACCCCACGGGGCCACGGGTGCACGCAGGGAGACAGCAGCTGGCTGGATTGGGAGCCACATCTGGGCGCCCTCTCATGAAGGTCCTGTGCGCTCTCACGTGCTCTGGCCAACTCGATGGCATTTCTTTCGTTGGGATCTTTATTGGCTTTCTTTTTGCCCCCCCCCCCCCGATTTACTGAGACAGGGTCCCCTCAGGGTGCAGGCTGGCCTTGAACACGCAGCGGTCCGCCTGCCTTCATTTCCCAAGTGGGGGGATTACAACGTGCGACACCACGCTCGGTGGGTTTCTCACTTCTAAATACAATACGTGTGCTCAGCTTAAGGTAAACATTAATCAGAGGGAAATCCAGAGGGCTGGCCAAACAGCTCAGCAGATTACAGCCCTGCAAGCAGGCACAGGAGCCAGGGGTTCGACCCCCAGGCCAGCCGTGCGGGCCCTGCCCAGGGGCATATGAGTGTGTAATTGAGACTGGGTGTGGTGGCATGTTCCTGTGACGCCAGCTCTTGGGGGGCTGCAAACAGACGGGTCACTATGAGTCCGGTCTCGTGGTGAGACTCTGAACACTATAGATCCTTCCCTAAAATA
Organism: Ctenomys sociabilis; assembly: GCA_004027165.1. Classification (NCBI taxonomy): domain Eukaryota; kingdom Metazoa; phylum Chordata; class Mammalia; order Rodentia; family Ctenomyidae; genus Ctenomys; species Ctenomys sociabilis. The sequence goes on along the minus strand of PVKA01044373.1, from coordinate 107 downwards.
GAGAGACAGGGGGAGAGAGATAGAGAGACACAGAGAGAGAGAGACAGGGAGAGGGAGAGAGAGGGAGAGAGAGGGAGAGAGAGAGAGAGAGGGAGAGACAGAGAGAG
>PVKA01044372.1:0-16217 GCA_004027165.1 Ctenomys sociabilis | reverse complement strand
CTTTTTTACCAGTAATATTTAGCTACAATCCAAGCAGTTACATTGATATTATGCATATTCACAAGGTGTCATAAAATAAATAGCTCATGTATATATTAGCATAACCAGTTATAAGCAATTATTTAAATAATATAAACTATAATTAGATCAAAGTATATTATTAACATATACAAAGTATATTAAAATTATGCAACTTTACTGAGTATCATGAAAATATGTGGAGAGAGATTTTGTATTTTTAAAAATTCTTCACTATTACAAGATACCAATTCTTTCAAATTGGTTTTGTAAGCTACTTTTTAAAGAAGAAATCATGAAATTCTAAATAAAATGCTAAAGATGCTTTTGGTAAAAATTTTACTGCAGTAGGGCACACACAAAAATATGTCATAAGTATACAATGCATTCTTCAGGTGTTGTTTGAGCGGCAAACATGAAATAAAAAGGCAAATGACAAAGGAAGAGAAAGTGTTTGCTGTCTTAGTGATGTTCATGCTGGAATCTTTCAAGGGAGTGAAGTGTATTCTGCTGATTTCATGTGCAGACTCTGGAGTCAAATGGGTTGGCCTTGAATATGAAATGTCCCTTAGACCAGCTGTCTTAGGCTGGGTTACCTAGAAGTGCTGGGTAGAAAATCTTACACAAATGATCAAGAGTGTTGTCATGGTGTCTCTAGTTGTCCCCCTAAAGGCTCATGTAGTCATGGGGTGGGGACTTCTAGAGCTTGTGATTAACTCATGATCCACTGGGATTATGTGTGATCCAACACTGGGATTATGAGTCTTAGTACTGCTGGGATTGTGGGTGTGAGTACTACATCCTAGCCTGGGGCAGAGAGCCTGAATGGAATATAAGAGACAGAGAGACAGAGCTTCTTGAGCAACTGTTCTCTGTTGTACGGTTGCTGTTCACCTGCCATGAACTGCCCTGCTGCTCTCTGCCATGTGCCCCTCTGCCTTGGAGCCAGCTGAAACCTCCCGGAACTGTGAGCTAAATAAACCTTTCCTTCCTTCATTTTGGGTGCTGGGTATTTTTCCCAGCAATGAGGGAAGAGTAACTAAGACAAGTGTCTTTTTTAATAACACCTGACAGATTTAGGGAAGTAGAAGAGGGCAGGGAAAGAAACCAGGCAAAGGGAAAGTTTAAGCTTGTTAAAAGAAAACTTTTAGCTCAGCTAAAATGAACAGTGTACTTGAGTAAAAAATGATTCATAAATTGAGCAGCACTTAGACTCTAGAGAGGTTCAGTGAGTTCTACCCAATCATGTGGTCAGGAAAGAGTATTTGTAAATAAGAAAAGGAAGTGACTTACAGAAATAGATATATTCACAAGATGTAATTGAGCATTTACCTTATTTGTGCATGGTGTTATGGGACATCTGGCTTATATGGACATAGTAAAATCTATCCACAGTGTAGGAATGGCTGAAGCCATTCCTTTGCTTTGATCGACTGGATTTTTTTTCTTCCTGGTACTGAAGATTGAAGCCAAGCCTTTATGCTGAGCTACATCCTAGCCCTTTTAAATATTTGTTTTGAGACAGGGTCTCGCCAAGTTTCTCAGGCTGAGCTTCAATTTGCTATCCTTTTGCTTCAGCCCCCAGAGTGTTTTGATTACAGGCACATACCACCGTGCCTGGCAAGACCACTGCATGTCTGTCAATTCTTTCTTTCTTTCTTTCTTTCTTTCTTTCTTTCTTTCTTTCTTTTTTTTTTTTTTTTTTTTTTTTTTTGCAGAACCAGGGATTGAACTCAGGCCCTTGCACTTGCCAGGGAAGTGCTTATTCTACTGAGCCATCTCCCCAGCCCTTAATTATTTCTTGAGTGTGCTAATATTCTGTCTGTAGGCACACTTCACACTTGGCAAATATATAAGTCAAAATCCTGATAAAAAATAAATGACATCATATAGGGTAAGTGGAGAAGGCTTAGTAGAGTTTACAAAAGTGAAGGCAAGGCACAGAAAAGTGTAACTGTCTTAGTTACTTTTCTTGCTGCTGAGACAAAATGCCTGACAGCCAAGGTTAAATTAGGGAAAGTTTATTTGGCTCACAGTTAGTATAGGTTTCAGCACATAACTGGTTGGCTCCAAGGCAGGGTGGCAAAAGAGAACAGTTCGTGGTGGGCAGACTGCAGCAAAGCATCAAGGGAGAGGTGAGGACATACCTCTTTCTGTGCTTTATATTGCATGCAGGCTACCTGCCCTAGGGCAGATGTAGCAGTCACAAGCTTAACCCCAGCAGTGGGCCATGAATCATGGACTCTCAATTCAGCCAGCTCTAAAAAGCCCTATGACCATGTGAGGCTTTGAGGAAACATGTAGACACAAATCATAACAATAACACTAAAGCTGGCATCATCCAAGACAGGTTTAGGCTGAAGGAGCCAGTGGCAAGAGCTGGTTTGCCCTCAGAACCCTCAAGGGCCATTTGAGTGAAGCAGGGGATGGAATAGTGTTTCTGCCCCAGTCAGGTGGAGCAACTGTCCTGTATGTTTTGGCTCAGCATCTTGGGGCAACCCCAGGGCACCCTCACATCCACACTGGATTCCATGTGGCAGAGAGAACACAGAGAAGAAGCAAGCACAGCTCTGAAGTGATGCCAACTGTAGATGGTGCGTCATTTCTGTCCCTGTCTCATTAGCCAAGGTAGATCATTTGACTTTGCTCATCTGGTGGAAAGGCAATCCTTCTACTTACTCAACAAGAAAGGATAACTAGAAGCACTGGGGCAAAACACAGGCAGATAGACCCACACTCCCTTATTATGTCACTGTCACTGAATATGGCACAAATTCAGTGATCCCTGAGGCACACTCTAGAACTATACTGCCTACCATAGCAGCCATCAGCAACACGGAGCTCTTGAATCCTTCAGAAGTGGTATGTGTGGCTGGCGATGTACAGTAGGTATAAAGTACAGCTCATATTTTAAAGATTTAGAGTGAAAAAAACAAAATGGTTCATTAATGATTGTTAAATTTTGATTACATGTTGAAACGATACTTTATACACTGGATTATATAAATATGCAATCAAAGTTAATTTTACATACTCTTTCTAATACAATGGCTTCTAAAATTTTAAAATTATGTATGTATCTTGAGTTTACCACTGAACAACCCTTTTTTTAAGAGGTCCTGTGTTCTTAATAAAATGAGGTGAATTTTCCATAGATCAAGTTCTTACTTTAACTGATCTTGGAATAAGTAACATTTTTCTTTTAAGTTGGTGTTTAATTTAAATTTCTTTATAAAAATTCATGATTGTTTTTCCCTCTGTCCTCCTGAAGGCAAGGCACAGATGGTTTATAGAGATCATTTTTCCATATAGAGTCGTTTTAAAATATAAAATGTGCTTATATGTAATTCACTTGCCCTAACACAAAGGGAGTCATTCAGCAAACGTGCTGCTTCTCATAGTTTATTTTTATCTTTTCATTTTTTTATTTGGAGGAATATCACAGAGAAGAAGGTCATCCACCTGACTCTTACTTATGGAAAACTAAGGTTGTAGTTTCTCCAGTTTTCTGGGAATGTTGGTCTAGCAATCACTATGGAATGGCTTACGCCAAAGATGTCCCCATCCCCTGTCAACTTGTTCCCCTATGTCCACTGCACTGCTGGAAGCTGATCCAGAAGGACTGCACCAGGTTTTCGCTCACCTTCGACTTCTGGTTTTGTTCAGCTGAAAAGGGATTCTGGTAGGAGAGTAGGAGGGGAGTACAGCCCCTGCTCTGTTGATGTGAACCCTTCCTAGGACTGTTTATCTGGGGCTTAGTCAGGTAACAGCATCACTACAAAAGGAAAAATGGTAGTAAGGAAATATTTAGTATGCAATTTTAGTATATGCACTGCCAAAGAGAGCAGAAAAAGATTTTATGTAGAAGTGGGAAGTTAAATAAGATGGAGGAAGCTCTGGGATGGGAAGGTATGCATCAGAGAATCAGAGGGTCTGAGCAGTACTCTTGGCCATGTTAGACAGAACAGTTAACACCAGGATTCCCAAGCAAGATAGATCTTGCAGAAAAGTCTGAGAAAGCAAACTATGCTTGGTTGTTGAGTGGGACGCTCGCTCAAAGGGGAAGATGTGAAAACATTCAAGGAAGCTTCATCGAAGTGGTCTTGAGGTTGAGTTGACCAGATCAGCCCTTAGAAAAATGAGCTGTATAGGGAAGGAGAGGAGTGAGGAACAAGAGCTGGGGGGACCTGCCAGGGGCACACTATCTATCTTTTGACTGAATGACAAACAAGACCTTCCAAAGTAATGGTCTTTTTAAAAAACCCGCCATATATAGGTTACACAAGTGTCTCTCCCTGGCAGATTGTCACCTGGAAATGTGCTGGGAAAGGAATTTGGGGCAAGGGACCTCTCAGCCCTGGGAGGAGCAGCTGGGCATCAGCTAGCTGTTCCTGTGCCTGGCACTGCTGCCTCCAAGGGCACATGCTTGCATCTGCAGAGCTTGGCATTTCCATCCATTCTTGCTTTTGGGTGGCTGCAGCTCTATTACTTCTCCCCCTTGGCAAATGCCCCACCCCAGCAATCCCTAACTCTCTGCCCAACCTTCAGAAGGGTCTTGATCTAGAGGGTCTTCCACATTCTGCTGGGTCCGGTGGAGAGTAGCAGAGCAAGAGAGCTAGTGGTCTTAGCCAAAAATCAAAGCACACAGAAGAGCAGCACTGTGACAACACATTCATTTGCATCTAGGAAAAGACAATCGTTTATAATTAAATTTTTTTAAATGAGTATAAAAAAGACTTTACCTTGTCAGGCAGAAAAGATAAACTCATTATAGTGTAACTAAGATAAAGAAAGAAGTTGTCATGGGGCAGGGAGACGGCTCAGCAGGCCTGGCTCAGCACCTGCCTGGCAAGTGCAAGTCCTGAGTTTGATCCCAGTGAAGGCCACCTGGGTGATTCTCCTTGAAGGAGGAGCAGTTGTCTCCATTTTGGCTGAGCCAGACCCTGTTTCCTTGTACTGATATGTACAGATCTGGCTAGGACTTTTCCTTCTCTCTTCAATTGGCTTTAAGCAAGCCGAGGTGCTGGTGGTGGTAGTGCACATGTTTCCCTGATAATCTACACCTGTTGCTCTTTAATATGAGCCAGGTCAACAGAGGATGAAGAGCCAGTGCTCCACGCTATCAGCTGGGATCGAGCCTCAAGGTAGAGGCTATGCCTTCCTGAGGCTTGAGAGAGTACACATCAGAGCCGAAGCACCAACCCCAAAACATTAGATACTATCTCAATCGTGCAATACAGATTACTCTCTGCATATCCTGCTCTGCATATGTAAGAGATACATGCAGGCCTCCTGCCTAGCTCAGCTCACAGTACTCACCTACATCCTGCACTGCTTAGTCATTCATTCTCAAGTCACTCCTCCGTCATGATTGAATAAAACCATGGCAGGCCCTGTGTTGAGGCCTTTGTTCTGACAGCCATCACCATGGCTGGACTTAGGATCCCTGCACTCCCATAACTATAAATACACCTTAGTGCCTTTATTCTCACCATGGGTTGCACTGGAAGTGGTAGATTGGAATTAACTCCATGAGATTCCAATAACTTATCCATGGGATTACAAATCCCATGGATAAACTTCCTGGACTGCTACGAGGACCAAAATTGGCTTCTTACAATTCCTAGTACCAAAAAAAGTTGTCAGAATGTCAGTTGTATGCTATAGCTTATCCTTTATGAAAGAAATATCAGATTTTATTATATGTATACATAATAAGAAGCATAATGCATACATATATTTTAAATTTTATGTATTTGGTGCAGGGTTTTACTATGCAGCTCGGACTCATAGTGGCCTTCCTATTTCAGCCTCCCCAGCACTGGGATTGCAGGCGTGCACCACCATGCCCGGTCTCAGTGGTAAGTCTGGCACACCTGGTGCAGGACCAGCACATGTAGTACTGGGGATGGGACCTGGGTCCCTGCACTTGCCTAGGCAGGTGCTTAGACCACTGAGTTGTCTCCATGCCCCTCAAGATTGTAGCTAGAGGTCACTATTCTTAAGTGCCAGGTCTTGGGACAATGAAAAGCTTCCACTGCTTCCCCTGTACAGTGAGAGGTCAGGCTAGATTATCCAAAATTAGTGTATTCACATTGTGTGCATCTATGACACTTCAATCAAGTTTGGGTAAGACAGTGGTGAGATAATTGCATAGAGAGACCTCCATGAAGTACTGGGTTGACTGTTCTGAGGGACATTTTGTTTACCATTCAAGTGAAAAACTTAGGGACATTTCTACTAATTCAAGTGAAAAACTTAGGGACATTTCTACTAATCTCTTTAAACAGATTATATGAAAGAGAACATGGTCCTTGCAGCACCATAGCACAAATCAGAGTTGGGCAAGCAATAGCCTGTGGGACCAAAGTGCCATACAGCTTTTTTATCAATAAAGATTTATTGAAAGGTAGTCATGCTCATTTGTTGATGTATTGTTACAGTTGCTTTCTGACTATCACCACAGCCCCTGGATGGCTGCAACAGGGACTACTGAATCCACAAAGCTGAAATATTTCCTGGCCCTTTACTGGAAAAGTTCTCTAGCCCTTGGTCTGAGTAAGAACATATGCAAGCATCTACCTGCTGATAAAATTCCCTAGCTAGGTTTTCCAGAAAGGATGTAACCTGAGTCTTACACGTGAATACTTAAAGTACAAACAAATGTCTATTTTTAAAACATGAAAATGCTAATCTGGAATGACAAATCAGAAGCAAGCTGGTGGCTCTAGGATCTAGTTTTAATTTTGTTCTTTTTCAGTTTAAGAATGTGTGCAAATCACTTACTAGTTGTAAAGTCACATGGGAGAATATGGGGAATCTCCCACCTTTTAACCCCAAGAACCCCAGATAAGGGATTATTAAATTTTCAATGCTCAAAAAAGGAGAGGACTCTCATCTATCAAATTAGGAGGTTGGAAAATGCATAATACAGGTATAAAATAAAAATTCAGTATTCTCTAAGTCATTAAGTACCCTTTTTCCTTCCATTGCCCCCATAAAATCACTCCATCAACAGCAAAACTTGAACCTTTTAGGTCAGTGCCATATGGGGAAAATGTACAGGAGCAAGAGGCCTAAAAGCAAAATTTAGAATAGTGTCGCTAGTGACTCAGTGTGCTGAGACTCTGATCAGTGAGATCTCTGCAAGATACTTCACAGGACGATAAGGGACTCTGTAATGAAGTCTCCCAACTGTGACATTCTAGAATGCTTGATCTCTGATTGTTGAACAGGCAGACTCGCTGAGAGACATCCTGGTTCCTCAAATGTCAGACCTGGGTCTAGCGGGTGTGGATATGCAGCCTGGGAAGGAGACAGGAACAGAAATAGATGAAGCAGTTTTATTTTCAGCAGTGCTAGGGCCTTCTGCATTCCAGGCAAGCGCTCTGCTGGGAAATAAACTCCCAGCTCCAGACAAAGGCTTAAAGACATCGTCTGTATGCATTTCCATTCAAAATAAAAGGGAGTTTTTAAAGACACTACTTTAAAATAAGTCGAATTCTCCTCTTCTGGCTCTGCAGAGTTCAAAGTCCACCTACCCCACCTCTGCTTGAACTAGAGCTCCTCCGAGAGGAAGTGTCTTAATGATTAATCAGCCTAAGCATAGTGCTGAAACATGGAAGGGTCTATGTTTTATTTTCCAGATGAGAAAAAGGACCCCCTAAAAGCTGGTACACTTCTCTGGGCTCAGATAATTTTTCTGTGCAGATGGAAGATGAATTTCTGGGTCTCTGACTCCTGCTCTGCTCTTCTTCTCTAACCCAAATGCTCCCTAGAACCAAGTACTTGACTAGATCACACCAGGCTCTTCTTAGCCACTGCGTGAGTTTTGCATTTTGAGAAATCTCTCTTCACTTTTGATTACTCCTCTGTAACATAATCAGAATTTCTGCCTATCTTTCCTCATAAAACTACTGAAGCTCAGATGCAATCATACATATGAAATTGTGACTCCAATCCCCAATGAATTTGGTAAAACTTACATTCCTGCAAAAAAAAAAAAAATCCATCCATTCTTTCTATTTCTAGGAGCAATTTGTCCAGTTACAGGGAATAAATAGTGATTACACCATGACAGTCATGGTGGTTCCTTTCCCTTTTGATAGTGATTGGATTAGAGGTTGTCATGTGACCCAAACTGGTGAGCAAAATCTAGACAAAATCCTAGGATGAAATGTGGAAAACTTCAAGCAAGTCCTATTCCTGATAACAGGCACAAATGATAATATGAAGAATAATTTGTCTACAAAGGACACCCTTGTAAGATGTGAAGTGATACGGTACACACCATAGTGGAGCGAAGCAGCCATCAGTTGAAAACTCACTTGACAAATATTTATGGTGTGTCTTCCATGTATTAGGCTGGAAATACAGCAGAAAACAAAATAGACCAAATACCTGACCCTGTAGAGATTGTACTCTTGTGAGGGGAAACAAGCCAGAGAAAGTACAATGTAGACTGTCTTGTTAAGTACAAAATAAATAAATGAAGCAGTGATGGGGACATGAGTTGATTACAGTGTTGAGATTTCAGAGAGGGTGGTAAAGGATGCCCTACAGAGAAGGCCAGAGGAGGCGGAACAGCAAGAACATCACTGTGACTGGAGTGGAGTGAACAATATGGAAAAGAGTAGAAACTGTAGTAAGTAGTACTGAGAACTAGAATGGTTGTGTGGAGCTTGAAGCCACTGTAAAAATCTGTTTTGTTTTGTTTTTTAGGGAAGGGTCTACAGGGTGTTCAGGGTCACACTACTAGATAGGACTTGTAGTGATCCACCTGTTTACAGCCTCCCAAGAGCTGGGATTACAGGCACACACCACCATGCCCAGTTTCAACTGACACTTCAGCGTGCCCCAGGGGGCGGGGCCAGCACAACAGGCCCAGTGATGGAACCCCAGCCCTTGTGTCTGCTTGCAGGTACTTTAATCCACTGAGCTATTTGGCTGGCCCAGCCGCTGTAAAAATCTTTGGCTTTTACTCTGGGTGACACAGGAATCCACTGGAAGGTTTTGAGAACAGAGATAATGTGACCACATCTTCATTTTAGGGAGAGCTTTTGGCAGGTTTGTAGCAGAGCCATAAGGACAGATTGAATCATGTAGAAGAATATTTAATGATATAAGTGAGAGTCATTTCTAGCTTTTGCTACCACATAGTTTAGATATGTAAGAGGTGGCCCAGACTCTGGATGCAAGATAGAGTTTACAGGATTTGTTAGAGATGAGTAGGGCTTGAGGGATAAGAACGTGGCTCCAAGGCATTGGGGCTCATGCACCTATCACGATGGGGCTGTCATTTACTGTCTTAGTCATTTTTCTCATTGCTGAGACAAAACACCCAACACCCAAAGTTAAAGGAGCAAAGATTTACTTGGTTCACAGTCTGTAGAGGTCATAGTCCGTAGTTGGCTGGCTCTGAGTAGAATGCATGGCAAAGGGAGGGCACAGAGGCAAATACTCCATGGCAGGCACAAGGCAGAAGGCAGCAAGCTACAAGCAGCAAATGACCACTCTCTGATTTTTATATTCTTCTCCAGGCCAACCTCCTGTCTTAGTTATTTTCCTCATTGCTGAGACAAAATATCCAATATCTGAAGCTCAGGTTTCAGCCCAAATTGGCTGCTTCCAAGACAGGTTGGCACAGCAGAAGATAAACAGTTCGTGGTGGGCAGAAGGTAGCAAAGCAGGAAAGGGAGGGCCACAGCTCTTTTTATCCTTTATATTTTATCCAGGCTAATTAGGCAGGTACCACTCAGACCCTTAATCCTAGTGCCCTTGATTCTAGCATTGCACCATGAATCAATCCCAGCATCACATCCCAATCTCAGCAACTCATATCCTAGATCCAGCCACCTCTGAAAAGCCTTACCTATGACTGTATGAGTCATTGGAGGGACTTAGATATAAGCCACAACATTACTAATGGAAAAGGTTGTGGAAAGATCAGGTAGGTACTGGGGATAACATCAATAATTCACTTTTCATCTTGTTTGAGGTACTTATTAGTTATCAAATCAGACACGTCTAACTTACAGGCATATTGCATGGAAGAAACAGCATAAATGAGTCACAGGAAATCTTCTGGCTCACTAAGAGAAGAGCAGGATGATTTCTTCAAGTCTGAGTTTCCTCATCATGGAAACTGAGGACATGGGAATAATAGCCAGTGTTGTATGGATTTAATAAGAAATTTGAAGGATGTAGGAGAGATTTGAGAGTGCAGCTCAGATGTAAAATATGTGTTTGGCATGCACAAGATCTTAGGTTTAGTACCCAGTGCAAATATGGGCACAAACATGTAAAAGCTAGCACAGGGCCGGAGAGATGGCTCAGTGTAATAAGTGCTTCCCTGGCAAGCACAAAGGCCTGAGTCTAATCCCTGGTTCCACAAAAAAAAAAAAAAAAAAAAAAAAGCTAGCACAGTGCTTTGAACAACAAATGGCTAATATTCCTGTAAGGAATTTTCCTGTAAGGAATTAAGCCATTGGACCTACCACTTAGTGTCCATGTCCTGAGAACGAAAACATATTATCTCAATATTTCAGTTGCCTTGGTGACTTATAATTTCTTATAGCTTTCACACAGGTAAAGACTTAAGTCTTCCCCCATTTTATAGATGAGGAAACAGAAGTAATGTTATACCTCCTGGGCACACAGGTGGGGTTTTGCTGGTGATGAGCATGGTCATGATACTCATCATTAGACTACTCATTGAGGAGTTCACAGCTGACTGCTATTAAGTATGATCAGAAGAGGTGGGTCACTGGGAGTTGGGCCAGGAAGGGTTTCTCTCTTTCCCACTCCATTCTTCATTGTCTGCTTCCTGGTGCCACACTGTGACCAAATCCACTCAGCTCTCCTTCACTGGGCCCTGTGCCATGGCATCCTGGTTTGGAACCAGTGGTCAATGAGTTAACAACTTCTTAGGCCACAAGCCCAAACAAGCCTCTCTTTCCTCAGGTGATGGATTTCAGGTATTTTGGCACAGTCCTGAGACAAGTGACTAACATAAGTAGCTTTCCTAAAATCACATGGTGCTGCCATCTTTGAAGATCAGTTTTCCATCAACAATTACATATTTAAGACATTCTCTACTATATTTACCATCTACTGACACCAACCCTGAAAAATGAACACTTTCTCTCCACATTAACAAATCTTATTTAAGAAGAGATTTCAAAACACAATTTTCAGAAAACTTACCACTAGACTGGGGAATTTTTGCTTACAATAGGAATAAAGGCAGCAAATACGGATGTTTCATGATGAATAATGAAAATATCCCACCCTAGATTTATGCCTATTGAGTGCAATTTACTGGACAAATTGCAGAGTAATTATCTGACACTGCCACTCTGTGTGGATCCAGGGGAAGAATAGTACCATTCTTATGCAATTTCATATTGATTAAGGACATATAACCAAGCTGTGGTTTGATCCCTTTAAAGAAGCTCAGCCTCAAAGAGAAAAGTAATATACAGACAATATGTATACAGTTCTTGAATTTCAGCTTCATTTTGAATTAGCCCTGAGATCCACAGAGCTCTGGGAGCCTCAACAGTCTTTAGAGTCCATGGCTAAGAAGTGGCTGTTGACCCATGATGACTGAATTATGATAAGATCCATCTATGGACCTGTGGACTTAGGCTAAAATATACAAAAGGCAGTGAAGGCACGTTCTTTCTTTTAACTTTCATCTCACCCCATGTCCATCTTTGAATCTTCTATCAATCTGCTTCACAAGTGACCTTAATCCTTGCAATTGTTAAGAATTCTCATTACCCATAAAATGAAAAATAGACAAGTAGGGATGGAGGGCATGAATCAATACTTTATAGAAATAATGCATGCCTACTAACCACCTAAAAATGTTGAGGCTCACTAGTAATCACTGAGATGCTAACTTAAAGAAATAATGTCATTTGAAAAGCATTATTAAGTTAGTCAAGTTTTAAAATACCAAAAAACCCCGCTAAATACATGGAAATTAAACAAAACCCTACTCAGCAATCAATGGGTCACAGATGAAATTAAACAAGAAATTCAACAATATCTACAATTCAATGAAAATTCAACCACAACTTATGGGGATTTATGGTATGCGATGAAAGCAGTTCTCAGAGGGAAAATCATAACTATGAACTCACACATTAGGAAAAAAGAATGGGAACAAATAAATACCCTAATATTGCACCTCCAACATCTAGAAAAAGAAGAGCAAACCAAACCCAGAGCCCAAAGATGGGAAGAAGTCATAAAGATTAAAGCAGAAATTAATTCAATTGAGATAAAGGAAACAGATCAAAGAATCAACAAATCAAAAAGTTGGTTCTTTGAAAGACTAAATAAAATTGATAAACCACTAGCTAACCTTATCAAAAAGAGGAAATAAAAAATTCAAATACAACTAATAAGAAATAAAAAAGGTGAAATCACCACAGACCCAGTGGAAATTCAAAAGATTATCAATAGCTACTTCGAGAATCTTTACACTCACAGAATAGAAGACACAGAAGAAATGGACAGATTCCTCAAAAAGTACAAATTACCAAAATTAAATCAAGAAGATAGAACAACTCTCAATAAACCAATAACAGCCAACGAGATACGAGACATAATAAAAAGGCTGCTCACAAAGAAAAGTTCAGGTTCTGGTGGATTCACAGCTGAATTCTACAAGAAATTTATAGAAGATATAATCCCTACACTCCTCAAACTCTTCAATGTAATTGAAAAGGAAGCAGTCCTCCCAAAATCATTTCTGGAGGCAAGCATTATACTGATTCCAAAACCAGGGAAAGACACAACTAAAAAAGAGAACTATAGGCCAATCTCCTTCATGAACATAGATGCAAAAATCCTCAATAAATTCCTAGAAAATAGGATACAGGAAATTATCAAGAAGATCATACACCATGACCAGGTAGGATTCATCCCAGAGATGCAAGGATGGTTCAATATTTGAAAATCTATAAATGGAATACACTATATTAATAGACTGAAATCTAAAAACCACATGATCATCTCAATTGATGCAGAAAAAGCTTTTGACAAAGTCCAACACTCATTCATGTTCAAAGTCCTACAGAAAATTGGAATAGAAGGCCTCTACCTCAATTTGATAAAAGCCATCTATGACAACGCAATGGCTAACATAATTTTAAACAGAGAAAAACTGAAATCTTTTACTCTTAGATCTGGTGCAAGACAAGGATGCTCTCTATCACCCCTCCTATTCAGTATACTTTTGGAATCATTAGCTACAGCCATTAGACAAGAGGGAGAAATAAAAGGAATAAGAATAGATAAAGAAGTTAAATTATCGCTATTTGCAGATGACATGATACTTTACTTGGAAGACCCAAAAAACTCCATCAAGAAGCTGCTAGAATTGATACACAAATTAAGTAGCATAGCAGGATACAAAGTCAATACTCAAAAGTCAATAGCATTCCTCTACACAGATAACAAACACACTAAGAGGGAAATTATAGAAACAATACCTTTTACAATAGCACCATGGAAAATGAAATGCCTTGGAATTCACTTAACTAAGGAAGTCAAAGATATTTTCATGGAAAATTACACTACCCTAAGAAAAGAGATCATAGAAGATTTCAAAAAATGGAAAGATATCCCCTACTCTTGGATAGGAAGAACTAACATTGTGAAGATGGCTATACTCCCAAAATTGGTGTATAGATTTAATGCACCACCAACACACTTAAAAGACCTAGAGAATCATTCCTAAATTGTTTTTGGAGTCAGAAAAGCTGTAGAATAGCAAAGGCAATCCTGGCCAACATATCAAGGTAGGAGCCATCACAATCCCTGACTTGAAATTATACTACAAAGCCACTGCGATAAAATCAATATGGTATTGGCAATGAAATACACCTGAGGGTCAATGGAATAGATTAGAAGATGCAGAGAACTCTATGAACACACTCAGCTATCTGATCTTTGAAAAAGGAACCAAACATGCTGCAAGAATGATAGCCTCTTTAACAAATGGTGCTGGAAAACCTGGCTTTCTACATGCTGAAAACTAAACTTGGCCCAGGTCTATCACCATGCACTAAGCTAAAGTCAAAATGGATTAAAGATTTAAACATTAAAAAAAGAAAAACTCAATCTTCTGGAAGAGAAAGTAGGAGGAACTCTTGAAGACATGGGGGTAGGCAAGGAGTTCATGAACAAACATGTATTCGCACGGGAAACACAAGAATTAACAACTGGGACCAACTCTCATTGAGAAGTTTTTGCACGTCAAAAGAAATTGTCCACAAAGTGAAAAGACAACCCACAAATTTTGAAAAAATCTGAACTAGTGAATACTCAGACAAAGGTCTGCTCCCTAGAATTTATAGTGCCCCAAATTTTCTGATCAAGGAGATTATGGGGACACAGAGGAATGCGATCAATGATCTATAATGTGCCTAAGGAGAGTCTCATGGAAAAATACATTAGGGCCCTCAGATTTAAAGACCCAATCCAGAAATAGGCATCTAAGATGAATACACACTTCTCAGAGGATGAAATTAAAGAAGAGAACAAATATATGAAAAAATTCTCCACATCATTAGCCATCCATGAAATGCAAATTAAAACAACACTGAGATACCATCTCACTCCAGAAAGAATGGCTATCATAAAGAAATCAACCAACAACAAATGTTGGAGAAGATGTGGGGAAAAAGGAACACTTCACTGCTGGTGGGAATATAGACTGGTACAAGCATTGTGGAGGTCAGTGTGGAGACTCCTCACAAAAGTAGGACTGGAAATCCCATTCAAGCTGGCTATCCCCATACTCAGAATTTTCCTGGAGGAACTGAAAACTTCATATATAGTAATATATGTGTACCTATGTTTATAGCAGGACAATTTGTGATAGCCGAATCTTGGAAATAACCAAGATGCCCATCACATGAGGAATGGTTGAAAAAGATGTGGTATTTCTATACAATGGAGTATTAGTCCGCTATGAAGAATGATAAACTTGAAGCATTGCTATTGAAGTGGATACCACTTGAACATATACTCATAAGTGAAATAAACCAAACCCGCATGTGCAAATTCATATAGTCTCCCTAGTATAACAAATCAAAAGAAGAAATACAAATAGAAAGGTATAACAACAACTAAAAAGAATGTAGTCAGCTAGTTAGGGTAAACTGAACTGCATATTTTGCAGGGTAATAATCAGCTTCCCTTCTGGATGATTAACAACCTAAGTTTGCAGATCAAAAATTGGAGAAATGGAAGGGCCACAGGATCAGGCAACATTTTGGCCCTAGCCTTTCAAGGTCAATGAACACTCAGGACATAGGAGAACCTGTAGTATAATATCATGTAACTCTGTAGTGCCCCAAATTTTCTGATCAAGGAGATTATGGGGACATAGAGGAATGCAATCGATGATCTATAATGTGCCTAAGGAGAGTCTCATGGAGAGAAAACTTTCTCACAGGCTTTCACAGAGAGCAAACTGGTCAAGCAATGGCCATTACTCATCCACATGGCTGACACTGACAAAGGATCTAAAACATGAAGACCAGGGTTACAGGATAAACCCTGAGGGGACTTGACTGACCTCATCAGATACGAAAGTTAAATTTTTTGTTATATAGGACTTGCTTTATCTTGGTCTTAACCATCCAGCAGAATAGTATAAAAATGAGGTATATAAAATAAGGCCATAATAATAAGCTGAACTGTAAATGGCTCTAGTCAACAACTTCTTTGGATAACCTACTACTACTGTGGACTGCTGGACTGTGTTGGAGTGTTTCATTGAATTCAAGCAACTATTTTAATTGAATGTCAATAGAATACCCATCTTTGACAGGACTAAACAAAAAAAAAGGGGGGGGAGGATACAAAGGAAGATCCATTCTGTGTTTGTATAGGAAGTACAGTTAGGATAAATGTGCACACTTTTGCATAACTCTATGAGAAGAAAGATTTGCATTAATAATGTTTGGACAGGATATTCTTTTTTTTTTTTTTTTTTTTTTTTTTTTTTTTTTTTTTTTTTTTTTTTTTTTTTTTGTCTTTTTGAGGCAGGGTCTCACTATGCAGCTCAGGCTGGCCTTAAGCTCACTTTGTAGCTCAGGCTGGTCTCGAACTCACAACAATCCTCCTGCCTCAGCCTCCCAAGTGCTGGGATTACAGGCCTGCGCCACCACGCCCGG
>PVKA01044370.1:0-16216 GCA_004027165.1 Ctenomys sociabilis | reverse complement strand
CAAAGAAGAATGGAATCTCCTATGTAGGGTGCATGACTCAGCTGTTTTTCTTTCTCTTCTTTGTCATCTCTGAGTGCTACATGTTGACCGCAATGGCCTATGATCGCTATGTGGCCATCTGTAACCCACTGCTCTATAAGGTCACCATGTCTCAGCCAGTCTGTTCTGGGCTATCTCTTGCTGCCTATGCAATGGGCTTCGCTGGAGCCAGTGCCCACACAGGCTGCATGCTTAGACTCACCTTCTGCAGTGCCGATGTCATCAACCATTACTTGTGTGACATCCTGCCCCTCCTCCAACTGTCTTGCACCAGCACCTATGTCAATGAGGTGGTAGTGCTCATTGTGGTGGGTGTGAATATCACAGTCCCCAGTGTCACCATCCTAGTATCTTACATTTTCATCATCACAAGCATTCTGCACATCAAGTCTACACAAGGAAGATCCAAAGTCTTCAGTACCTGCAGCTCTCACATCATTGCCATTTCTCTATTTTTTGGGTCAGCAGCATTTATGTATCTTAAATATTCTTCTCTTGGATCTATGGAACAGGGAAAAATTTCTTCTGTATTCTACACTAATATAGTGCCAATGCTCAACCCTCTGATTTACAGTTTGAGGAACAAAGATGTTAAAGTTGCTCTGAAGAATGTCATGATAAAAATTCAAAGTAGAGATATATTTAAAATAAAATAGTATTAAGTAAATTCAAGAACATTGAAATTTAGTGCTATTTTTTTCTGGAGAGGATTTTTTCATACTTACGTGATGTCTTCATATAATAGTATGTATAGTTTAGTATGCATTCTGTTATGGCTTGTGTATAGTTGTTCCCCCAAAGCCTCACTTCATGAGGCTTTGGGGGAACAACCATATATATATATATATATATATATATATATATATATATATATATATATATATATATATATATATATATATAGAATTTCTCACAATGTCTGTAAATAGGTAAAGGAATGTTTAAGTCACAACTACATTATTGTTTTATACTTTTCTGCCTCCTTGAATATTCTTTATTTGAAAAAATATTGTGTGTTTTATAGTTAAAAAAGCTTCCTCACATAAAATCAGAAGTATAAATGTGTTAGATATACATGGTCAGTTTAACTTTAAAACATACATTCAATGAAATGCATATAATATAGGGTTACTTTAAAGTATGCATGTAGCTAAAACATATATACTTTATGTTCAATTTGGAGGAAAATACAATATGACAAATAATTACTAAATACTTCTGGAACTACTAGATGTCCACACTCAAGAAATTATTTTGATATTTGCCTCATAATATAAAATTAATTAGAATGAAGTATAGATCTGAATGTAAGACATAAGGAAACTCATAACAGAAAGCATAGAGTACATCTTTGTGACTCTGGGTTGAGCAATGGCTTCTCAGAAATGAAACTTAAAGCATAGAAATCAACAAAGAAAAGAAATAATTTAGACTTCATCAAAGCTGATAACTTTTTAGGTTATAAGGACTTTATGAAAAGAGACAAAACAGAGACAACTCAATGGGACAGCATGTACAATTAGGAATAGACCACATATATTGATTTTTGACAACAAAACAGATGTTATTAATACAATAGTTCTCAATGAAATGACTCAAATTGATACTGCAGAATATTGATCTTAATGTAATATTACATAATCTGTACATGTATCAAAACAACATATGCTACCCCATAAATGCACATGATTTTATGACATATATCCACCAACAGTAAAACTTTGAAAAGAATGTAAAACAAAGCAAAAGGATTACATGAGTGCACTGCATCCTATGAAATGCATTTTTCATATTCAATGACAGTCCTCCATGTGAACATTAAATGACGTGGTGTGCAAATGGAGTTGGGGACAGCACAAGGACAATCCTACTTGATTTGTGCAGAACTGATGGGAGAGAAGACACAAGTGGGATATTACTTGGAAAAAGTGAGAGAAACCTAATATACCCTCTCTGAATCAGATACTGATAAAATATTCACCAAAGATTATGAGTTGTAGCGTAACGAATTTCTATTGAAGTCTCTAAAAATGCCATGAGAGACAAATGTAGACCTGGAATGTTTGTGCAAAAAAAGTGCTTTTATCCAGTCCATAGACCAAGCAGAACACTCAAGAGACCATCCATCAGGATGGAGATAGCTGAGAGAAGGAAGGCCACTATGGAAGGTTCAACCCTAGCTAGCTTGGAAATGAAATATAATTTCTACTGGACACACAGATTTAAAATTCTATGAAGCAGATATGTAATCACACTATTTGGCTGCTATGGGGATGGCATTAAGCAACCTGAAAAAAGAAAACCCACAGAAATTGCCTCAGCCCTAAAATGCCAGGCCATGGCAGCCCAGGCTGCAGTTGGTCACTGGTTGTGTCAGCATCATTACCTGTAGCACAGGTACTTTGGCATGCAGGTCACTTGGTGCATCACACCAGATGTGCCTGTCTACTGAAAAGTAGCTTTAATGTGGTAAAAATGACTTGGATGCCTCTCTGTTGGTGAGCCACAGCTTCTGGAGGCATGGAGGGTATGGACAGAGGGGGTTTCATGGAGATTTTTTGATTCTAGAACATTCCTAAGCCCAGTCAGGGCCTTTTCACAGTGATCTCACACCCTCATAGAGCCAGATGCTTCATGTCTGGAAGATTTCAGAAGTTCCCAGTCTCCTCTTGGAGCTTCTCAAAGGGAGCATTATGGCTCCAATCCATTAGTTTGATATTCAAGAGTCAAGTGAGAACTAATCTCTAAGAATATTCCTCTACTCAGTGCATTCTAGTCTTATCCGAGGGCTTTGAATTTTACTCAGAGATACTATCATCTCAAACAACAGAGAAGACTTAAAAAGCAATGCAGTCATGGAAGGATAGAACTTGAAGATCACATGGAAGGTGGAACAGTTCCAGTCTGAAAAGAGTATATTTTTTGAGTTTGATGTTTCACTAATTTTTGCAATAGAACTATGAAATTTTTTCTCTCATCATGCACATTGCAGTGTTTTTGGCCTCTCCTTACAATCTGGGGGACATTTGTTAAGAAAAATCAAACTGACACTGATTTTAATCTGGCCTCCACATTCTAACAGCAACTGCTTCCTGGTGAGAATGAAGAGGGGAGCAACTGTTAACAGTACAATATTTGAAGGAAGTTGCAAGAATATAGCTACTAATAACTTTCACTTATCCTAACTGATGAAGGTATGAGGCTGTAAATGGTGCATGTAGAGAAAATTTTAAATTTTGATTAATGATTCATTTGAATAAGGTTCAGCATGATGTTTCTATACATGCATATAACTGACCCTGGTCAAATCCGGTGATCTTTACTACCCACACCCAAACCTGTAACAATAGGGAGTTTCCTCAGAATGGTGAACTAGAGCTACTATATGACCCAGCAAACTTTTATCTGGATATATAACTAAAGGAGAGAACTGGTGAACAGAAATTATCACTAGGAAGGTAGATGATGATCAGAAACACTGTTGATCTGGAATGGACTCTGCCTTCCTCCCAATTTTAAGTGAGAGCCAGCATCAGTGGGCTCACAGAGGCCTGGAGATTACCTGGTAGTCTCTGGCTTAGCAGGTCTGGAGTACAGTCAAAAGTGCATTTCTGACTGTCACCAGGTACTGCTAACTGTGCAAGTCCATACCACATTATTTGAAAAAATGTTTTTGTTTTTTGGGTTTTTTTTTTTTTTTTTTTTTTTTTTTTGGTGGAACCAGGGATTGAACTCAGGCCCTTGTGCTTGCCAGGGAAGTGCTTATCCCACTGAGCCATCTATCCGGCCCTGAGAAAATGTTTTTGACCAATAAGGATGTCACTGCAGTTAGCGGAAACCCTAAGGAGTCCTATATCCACTCTGCATACTTGGGGGTAGGGTCCTTGTGTCAGTAGAGAACATGTTTGTCAGATTGTTTAACTAGCATGGTGAAGCTGTCACAGAACTCCCATCAGCACAGAGTTATTGTTATAAAGAGGCCAGGATGCACCTTACTGGTAGAGTGATTGCCTAGCACAGAAGGAGTTGATTCTCAGCACAGAACAATGTTACTCTGTTTTTAAAAAAAAGTTTCACCGTGACCTAAGTGAGGATTTAGGGAAATGTAGACCCTACACACCACTAGTAGAGAATCAAAAATTGAATAATCACTTTGGAAAATAGTCCGCTAGTTTCTCAAAATGTTTTAAAAATTAGCATATGATCAAACAATTCTTCCTCCAAATACAGTCCTGAGAAAACATTTCCAAATAAATAATGTCTGTACTATGTACAAGTATTTGTTCTGGCAACTATTCATAATGAATAAAATGCAAAAGAAGAGTCTCTATTTCACATATATAATCCTTAAATCGTCTAGCTTTTCCACCTGGCCTGGAAAGAGAATCCACCGTCGCCTCCCAGGGCGCACTGTGTGTCTGCACAAGCTGTGGTCTGGAGACAACCGGGAGGTGTTGCGCTCCACCTTGGTATTTGTTCTTCAACCCAGGTACACTCGCATGCCCTGGCTGTTCCTTTTGTTGTAGTAGCAAGATGGTCCATTTCCTTGAGGTCTGCACTGAAGCTGACAGACTCAGTGGAGCAGACAGGAGCAGGCGGTCATTTCTGCTCAGGTTTCAAGTTCAAAGCCAAGTCCAGCGTGGCTCTGAATCCTGGGCATTTTCCCTCTCATAAACGAACCACAGTGCTATTTCCCACTTGATCTTTAATCCTTAGGAATATAGTTTTTTGAATTTGAAATGACAATAAATGGAGCTCACAGTGATGCTCCATCTCAGCCTCTTGAGTGCTTGAATTACTGGCATATACTACCACACCCAGCCTGAAATCCTAGATTTAATGTTTTCTGTCTTTTGCACTTTTGATAATGATCTTTTTTCAGTGGAGGTAAAAATTAAAATATTGCACATCCATTCCTTGTGCTTCTATTTTCCAGAGACTATGCTACATTCTTTTTTTTTTTTTTTTTTACATGTCTGGTTGTTTTGGTTTTTTTTTTTTTTTTTTGAAGCTGTAGAACACATTTTTATAGCTATGATCACAATAACACAATATTGGTGCTTTGTTAATTAGTAATGAAGCTGTACATTGGTCATGGGGTCTGCATTCATGAGTATCAAGGATTGTAGCCACATGCATTCGAGGGATGGATTCATGGATAGGGAATTAAACTACTGGAATAGCTCCCTCTCTCTTGCCCAGTATCAAGCCCTTCAATTCACTGAAACTGCACAGAGTAGAATGTCGGAATTTTATATTTCCTATTGTCCATTTCATTGCTTCAGTCTTGTTTAAAATATGGATCTAATTCCAAAGAATTCCACTGCTTGAAATAACTAGGAAAAATTAGTCTGCCTGTGTATTGTACTATAAAGGTTCAGTAATTAATAACTGTCTTTGCAGATGCTGCCACCTGGGTTTCTAAGCAACTGCCCGTTCCTTAAAATCAAGAATCCTATTACACATCATAAATTGAAGAAGTATCAATCAATTGTTCTCCACAAGGATGGGCAAAGATTTATAAATGATGGTAATAAAAGCTTTGTAACAGGGGTGGTGAAGGGACCTAGAAGAAAGATAATCAATGAGTTAATCGGGCAGTGAGTATAGGAGACAGTCGGGAATGCTCCCCCAGTATTCCATCAACATGCTCTAGAATTCTCAGCTCACATGTTGGCAGTAATGACTGCTGTCGCTCAGTGAAGAGCACACCATCCAAATACCCGGGAAGGAGTGCTGCGGCTCTCCTGCAGTGTGCATCGCGGGGCCATAATATTAAGCTGAGCTGTAAATGGCTATGGTCGACAACTTCTTTGAATAACTCACTATTGTTGTGGAATGCTGGACTGTGTTGGATTGTGTTGTCGAGTTCAAGCACCTAAGTTAGTTGAATGTCAATGGAGTGCCCACCTTTGACAGGTGTAGACAAAGGAAGGGGTATAGAAAGAAAAATCATGATGTGTGTGTATAGACAGTGCAGTTGGGATAGATAACACTGTGCTTCTACATAATCCTGAGAGGCAAGATTTGCACTGATGGTGGTTGGACAGGATATTATGTCAGCTTCTAGTACTATGGTCACCCACTAGGAAAATAATTATTGAATTTTTGATATAATTCAGGTATAAAAAATAAGATAAGTAAATAGCTACACTCTTAATTTACTGATAAGAGACATCTGCTATAATAATGTCTCTAAGTATAATATCATGTATGCATCTTGTACAATACCAAAACAGTATGAAAACAGTTTGCAGTGTACTAATTTGTCGAATCTGCCTTGTTAAGGTGTCGTAAAACTGTCTGATTGATATTTGTACTTCAATAAAATAAAAAATAAATTTAAAAAAAAAGATGCAGACACAACTACACACACACAAAAAAAAAAAAAAAGAACCAAAAAACAACATGGCTGTGCTACAAGACCTGCAGTCCACTTTTCTTAATCATTAAAATGTGACTCCAACAGGACAAGCGCAGAGGGCCTTGCTGCTTAGCAACCTTGTCACTGAGTGCTATGTTCTTTAAAAAGCTCTAAAACAGACCAGCACACACAGACATTAGCTATCCTTACTAAAGCAAATGCCCTCTGTCATCCCTTCCCCTAAATGGAGATAACTGCTGTGAGCTGGTGTGTGTTGAGTACACATTTTATAACTCTCCTATGGGTACATACATAAATTTCAATCACAAGTGTTAGTGGGTTAAATATTTTACAGAATATGTTCATATATGTCTATTTTTTATTTCCTTTAAAGATCCATACTCCTGCTTTCCTTCCTGCTTGTTGATCCATGGAGTAGTTCATTGCTGGAAGCTGAGGTCCCTTCCACTTCCAGTGTTATTCATCTACCTCTACTGGCACTGTCCCCTCATTTGCTGAGGTCAGTCTGGCTCTTTTTTCTTTGTTGAAGTGTGACACCTTCACTGAATCCAGAAATTCTACCTTACCTCCAAAGATAACATCATATTGCAAAATACCGGACTAAGAGAGATTATTTCTCTCTTCTTCTCCTTCTCCTTCTTCTTCTTTTTTATTTAGGACAGGGTGTACAAGGTGTACAGGGTCTCACTATGTAGATAGGACTCGTAGTGATCCACCTGTTTACAGACTCCCAAGTGCTGGGATTACAGGCACGCAACACCATGCCCAGACTGGATCACTATCTCAGCATGCCTCGTGGGGAGCGGCCAGCACTGCAGGCTGAGGGATCTAACTCTGGGCCCCTACATCAGCCTAAGCATGCACTTTAACCTGCTGAGCTATTTGGCCAGCCCTGATAAATTCTGATACAAAATTGTGATTATCTCAACAACAGCAGCTTTGGTATTAATGGGAATTCATTCACTTGATATCCAGAATATTTGAGGAACTGAAAAAATGGAACATCAAAAACAATTTTGTTTAAAAAAAAAAAAAAAAAAAAGAGCAAACAGTAAACAGTAGCATCATGGTGTACACCTGACTTTCTAGTACTTTTGGAACTTGAGGCAGAAATATTACAAGTTTCAATCCTGCCTGGGTGACTTACCATGATCCTGTCTCAATGTGTGTGTGTGTAAGTATAGAAGTGAATAAATAAGGACACAAGTATATGATTAATTAAGTAAACAAATACAGGCTGGAGATGTAGCCCACTGGGATGGGTCTAGGTTCAAGCCACAGTACAGAAACAAAAAAGACTAAATGTTTGCTTCTCATAAGAAGTTATAGAAAAGGCCAACCAGTACTTGAAAGAAAACCACTGTTTTAGTAATATATTTAGAAAAATGTAAATCAAAACGTGTGATATTATCTTAGCCCAGTCAGAAGAGCTATAACATAAAAGACAAAAACAAACAAACAAAAAATGAGAACAAATACTAGAAAATTAATGCATGCAAAGATATGCAGAAATGACACTTTAGCACAGCCATTCTGGAAGAACATATGGAGACTCCTCAGAGAGCTGGTAACAGAACTGCCATATTATCTCATACTTCCATTACTAGGGACATCAGAAGGTGATGAACATGTTATGCCAAAATAATAAACATAAGAAAACAGAATTCCTTGAGTTCCCTGCACTATAATAGCTAAATTATGGAATCTAACAAGATGCACTTCATGGATGAATGATTTAAAAGGCAATGTAAGACACAAAATATTATTGAGCCAAAAGGGTAGTAAAATCCAGCAATATTCAGAAACATAGATGAAACTAGGGGATCTTACAACCATGGGCCAGCCAAATAGCTCAGTGGATTAAAGCACCTGCCAGCAGGTACAGGGAAAAGGGGTTCAATTCCCAGGCCCACTGTGCCAATCTCACCAAGTAATTGAGCCTGGGTTTGGTGGTGCACACCTGTAATCCCAGTTCTTGGGAGGCTGTAAACAGGTGAATTGCTATGAGTCCAATCTATTAGTGAAACCCTGAACAACCTATAGATCCTTGTATAGAAAGGAAGGAAGGAAGGAAGGAAGGAGGAGAAGGAAGAAGAAGAAGAAGAAGGAGGAGGAGGAGGAGGAGGAGAAGGAGAAGAAGGAGGAGAAGAAGAAAGAAAACATAATATATTTTCACTGATTTTTAGAAAATTATAGGTGGGCCATGTAGAAGAACAGATTTGAAGACCAGTTACTACAGAAAGGGAAGGGTAGGGAAGGGAAAAAGAAGAAACCACCACAAGGGGCATGAATCACAGCATGAAACTGAGTCTTCTCTAGAAGATGAAGGTAGTGATTGGTTGAAACAATCTGTTATATATTTTAAAATAGTTAGATGTTTTACAATAGAACTTGGGACAAGGGATTGAGACATATTGCTCTTATGTGGAAAGTCTTCTCACAGATTCCAGTTTTCATGAATAAAACTGCACTAAATTGTCTTCTGCACTAAAAATGCCACAATGAGACCAGAAAAATGTGTAAACCATCTCTATAAACTAACAATATATCCTATGGTCTAAATAAGTCACCATCAAAGAATGAAAATTTTCTCAATTGAAAAAATGGTTTTGGTGGCAATCTAGGAAAATATCTTCCTCTTATGGGAATTTTTGATTTAGATAAGATTAAATTGATTAACAAAAAGTCATTCTGGGGAATATATGTAATGAAAGAGGATGAGAATCTTTTACAAGTTAGATGAAAGTCTTCAAAAGAGTATATATTAAAATGCTTTTAAAAAATTAATGCAGTCTCTTTATCCTTGCCAAAGGGACCAAGTACATTCACTGGAAGAGCCTCTTTAATAAGTAGTGCTGGAAAAAATTGCTTCGTACATGTTAAGGACTAACTAGACCCATGTCTATCACTAGGACATAAACTAAAGTTGAAATGGATTAAGTATTATAATATTAAAATGGAAACTCTAAATCTTATGGAAGAGATAACAGGTAGAACTTCTGAAAACACAGGAGTAGGCTAAGACCTTATGAACAAAGCCCTGATCACATGGCATTATAGCTCAGCAGACTAAGCGCTTGCCTAGGTAAGCACAGTGGCCATGGTTCAATCCCTGCTTCCACTTGCCGCGCTGGCCCCGCCTTCAGGTGCGCTGAGCCAGTGATGGAGTCCGGGCACGGTGGCGCGCGCCTGTAATCCCAGCACTAGGGAGGCAGAAAGCAGGCGGGATCACTGTGAATGTGGGCTGCATATGTGTACAAAAAAAAAAAAAAAAAAAAAAAAAAAAAAAAAAAAAAAAAAAAAAAAAAAAAAAAAAAAAAAAAAAAAAAAAAAAAAAAAAAAAAAAAAAAAAAAAAAAAAAAAAAAAAAAAAAAAAAAAAAAAAAAACAGAAAAACTAAAAGATCACATGGAAATAATACAATGAAACAACATCTGTGATCCCCCCCTATTAAATGCTTTTCATAGAAAAAGTTATCACAAACAGAGTGAAGTGGCAACACATACAGATCAAAAATGTTCTAGCTTCTTTCAAAACACATATCTAGAACATGTAAAGAATTGAAAGAAATCAGACACCACCCAGTTAAGAACCTTATCTGAATGCATTCAATGTCCCTGCTCATTTGAGAGATACAAATTAAAATTATGCTGAAATTTCATCTCACCCCAGAAAAAAATAGCTTTTATCAGTAAATCAGCCTACAAGTACTAGCAGGGTTGTGAAGGAAGAGAAGTGTTTCCCCACTGCTTATAGGAGTATAGGCTGGTACACCCACAGTAGTAATCAGTGTGGAGATTCCTCAAAAAAATAGAATTTTTAAAACCTCTGAGTTGTTTAATATCAGCAGATTTTCTATACAGGACGTTTATAATAAAATATCCCAGTGTCCCTTGCATTCACAACATTATGTTATATTTCCATCACTCCTCCTATTCCAATTCCTCCTCCTTTGCTGGTACTTCCTTCATTTTTTTAAAATTAAGAACTCTTGGATACACACACACACACACACACACACACACACACACAAACTCAAACTAGAGGTTCCATTTGACCCAGATATCTAAATATCTCGCTTCTTAGTACCTTCCTGAAAGAATTAAAAGCACTGTACCTCAGTGATATATACACACCTATGTTCATAGTGGCACAATTTTAATAGCTAAATCTTGGAAATAGCCTGAGTGCACATCACCCAATGAAAGGATAAAGAATATTTGGGTTTTTTACATAATGGTGCAGTACTCTGTTTTAAATGAGGACAAACTTGAGATCTATCTAGGTAACTGGATGCACCTTGACACCATATTGGACACATACGTGTAAACTAAATTGGACATGTATGTATAAATATGTAAATATCACATTATTTCTCTGATTTGAGAAACCAAAACTTTAAATAAGGACAAAAGTTATAATAGATATTGTCAAATAGGAAGGAAGTGTTCAAATAGGAAAGGAAAGTAGGGAGGGGAAGGGAAAATTAGGAGAAATGGAAACAAAGGTTTTGTAAATAGGTGAAGGGGCAATGAATGAGGGGAGGGGAACGTGCAAAAAGAATCAAGACATAACATGAACATGAGCAGTTCTGCATGTTCCTGTGCTCATACTGTAGATCTAAGCTCTACCAATAAAATCAATTAATTAAAAATCTTAAAATATAAAGTACTAATTATATTTCCCCAACTTCAACAGAGGTGAAAAATATTGGCAGTTACCAACGATCTTGGAAAATTGATCTGTCTTTATAAAACATCAAGTACTTCATCATATTAGGCTAAAACTTGAGACTGGTGTATTTTTATATTTTTATAAATTAGTGACAACACTTATTAAAAACATTTAGTAGTGTGATGTCATACTATGTAAAGAAAGACACTTTTTAATAGTTCAAAATTATTCCATACTTAATTGTATTTTTCTAATAACAATTTTGATTATGAAACAAGCAAAGCCATTGAAATACAAAAGTCCAAAAGTGTTATAATGTGGTATAAGAATGAATAATTTTTTTCACATTTCCTTAATTTCATTTTCACTTCTCTCCTCATTGAAACACTGAAATTCTCTAGTGTTATGTGATAAAAAAAAATCACAGTTCCCTCAGAGTCTTGACTATCACTCTACTAACTTGTTTATTATTTGATGATAAAATAAGTAATATAATAACTATTGTTAATTTATTTTGGTTTTGAAAATCTGTAACATATGCATTGTTGCATGTTACCCTCTTTCTGTCTTTGTATCTATTTGTTTTTTCTTTTGTTTTTATTCTTCAAAATAAAATAAAATACATTTTTAAAAAAGAACATTTTGACTTTCTACATATGAAAGCATATAAGTAATGAAAAGAGACTGCTGTGCTTTTCACTTTCTAATAAACTTCTTTTCATTTCTTCTTCTTGGCCACTTGCCCCCTTTAGAGCTTCCAAATACTATGTTGAATGAAAGTTACAGAAAAATGCTGACATCTCCTTGGTGACTGCAGCTCTCTCCAGGTGCTTCTCCTGCAGATATAAAATAGCAATCTTTAAGGAAAATGTCATCATTTTCCACCTCTCCTTGCCCCTGGATAAGAAAAACAAACATTGTGAAAATGGACCTGCTCCCAAAATTGTTATACAGATTTAACTTGATCCTGATCGAAATACCACCACCATACCTCGCACATCTAGAGAGAACAT
The DNA here is from genome assembly GCA_004027165.1 of Ctenomys sociabilis. Lineage (NCBI taxonomy): Eukaryota > Metazoa > Chordata > Mammalia > Rodentia > Ctenomyidae > Ctenomys > Ctenomys sociabilis. The sequence goes on along the minus strand of PVKA01044370.1, from coordinate 4,106 downwards.
ACCTAAAATTCATCTGGAGCCATCAGAGACCTAGAATGGCAAAGGCAATTCTGGTCAGCACAAGCAAAACAGGAGGCACTGCGATTCCTGACTTGAAATTTGACTACACAGCTACTGTGTTAAAATCAGCATGATGCTCACAAAAAAAAATAGACCCAAGGATCAATAGAACATATTAGAAGATGTAGACATAATGACAAACACATTCAGCTACTTTATCTTTAACAAAGTGACCAAATATGTTCACTGGAAGAAACATAACCTCTTTTACAAATGGTGATGGAAAAATTGGCTTTCCACATGCCAAATGCATAAAATAGGCCCATGCCTACATGCCTAGCACCAGTCAAAATGGGTGAAAGATTTAAATATTAAAAATGAAACACTAAATCTACTGGTGGAGAAAGCAGGTAGAAATTTTAAAAAATAAGGGTAGGTAAAGAGTTCATCAACAAAAATGAAACTATATGGAAAATACAAGAATCAGAAATTAGTATTTCATCTTATTGAAAAGTTTCTGCACATCAAAAGAAATCACCAACAAAGTAAAAAGAAAACCCACAAATGGAGAAGAAATTATATAGACTGTCCCTCAAACAAAGGACTGTTTTTTTTAATAAAATCAGACCTTTGAGATTCAAAGACCCAATCCAAAAATGGGTATCTGAGCTGAATACACACTTCGCAGAGGAAGAAGTTCAAATGGCAAATAAATACATGAAAAAAATTCAACATCACTGAGCATTCAAGGGATGCCAATGAAAACACTGAAGGAACCGGAAGCAACATGTAGACCTCTTCCCTTTTGTGGCCATCGCTGGATCTGCAGCGGCCAAAATGAAATTTAATCCTTTTGTGACTTCTGACCAAAGCAAAAACCGCAAAAGGCATTTCAATGCGCCTTCCCACATTCGCAGGAAAATTGTCTTCTTCTCTTTCCAAAGAGCTGAGACAGAAATACAATGTTCGCTCTATGCCCATCCGAAAGGATGATGAAGTTCAGATTGTGCGAGGACACCATAAAGGTCAGCAGATCGGCAAAGTAGTCCAGGTTTACAGGAAGAAATATGTCGTCTACATTGAACAGGTGCAGCGGGAAAAGGCAAATAGCACGACTGTCCACGTGGGCACTCACCCCAGTGAGGTGGTTATCTCCAGGCTAAAACTAGACAAAGACTTCAAAAAGATCCTAGAATGGAAAGCCAAGTCTGGCCAAGTAGGAAAGGGAAAGGGCAAATATGAGGAAGAAACGATTGAGAAGATGCAGGAATAAAGTTCTCCTGTGCACAACTTTTAATTAAACACAGTTGAAATGAAAAAAAAAAAGAAAACACTGAAATTCCATCTTACACCAGAAAGAATGGCTATCATCAAGAACTCAATGAAAAAGCAAATGCTGAAGAGGCTATGGGGAAAAGGAATCCTCCACTGTTGGTGGAAGTGAAGATGGGTATAACCATTATGGAAATCACTATGGAGATTCTTCAAAAAGCTAGGATTGGAGATCCATTCAAGCTGGCAATTCCCTTCCTAGATATTTTTGCAAAAGAAATGGAATCATTGTACCACACCAATATATGTGTGCCCATGTTTATAGCAACACAACTAGTTATAGCTAGATCTTGGAAACAACCCAAATGCCCACCAACTAAGCAATGGATAAAAAGATGTAAGATATTTACATAATTGGGCATTACTCTGTTATAAAAAGTACTTTTAAGGCTTTTTATATGTAAGTGAATGCAAGTATAGACTGTATTGGTAAGTGAAATAAATCAGACCCTTATATGTAAATATTATATTGTCTCATGTGAGAACCTGAAAGAGTAAATAAAATTAGAAAAGTACAATACTATGAAAGGTAAAGTATTTGTTCAATAGGAAGGAAAAGCTGAGATGAAGAAAAGGACAGAAGAAAGAAGTGGAAAAGAGATGTATGTATATACACAGGATAGTTTGGATAATTGTACTGCTGGTTTCTGCTGATGTATTGAAAGGAGAAGTTAATGCTTAAAATTTATTTTATTTTTTTCTTTTCAATTTCTTATAACTTTATGTTATGTTGTTCTTTTTTTAACCAATTTTGCGGGATTTTATCTGGTAACCTAAACAACTTATTTGAAGATAACATCATTGATTATAGCAACCATTATTGAATTCTTATTGCCTTGTTTAATGAAATTTGTACTTCATTCCTTATTATTTTATATTATTCAAAAAATAAATTAATTAAATAATTAATTAATTGTATTTGTATACACTAATAATGAACTCAATAAAAAGGTAATAATAAAAATAATAACATTGACAGTAGCAACATGATAAATGAAATATCTAGGTAATAATATAACTTTGGTGGTGAAATGACTGTATAAAAACACTATAGTACTTTGGATAAATATTGAAAAGACTAGCAGAAAATGGAAAGTCATCCCCAGTTCCTGAAGAGGCACAACAGTGTTCTGGTGCATGTCTAGATGTCTCCCAAAAGCCTCCCATTCTTTTAAGTGGGGCATCACAACAGCGGCTGGATTTAGGCTATGTGAATGTGGATTCTGGGTGGGATACTTTTTTTGTCTTTTTTTTTTTTTTGTCTTTTTGAGACAGGGTCTCGCTATGCAGTTCAGGCTGGCTTTAAGCTCACTTTGTAGCTCAGGCTGGTCTCGAACTCACAACAATCCTCCTGCCTCAGCCTCCCGAGTGCTGGGATTACAGGCATGCGCCACCACGCTGAGTTTGAACAGGTGAGAGACAGAAGCACTAGCCTGCTATGGTTGTTAATGAGCAATAGACTTACTTCCTGGATGAAATATAAGAAGATTGATAAAAGCAAGGTCCTCATCACGGCTTCTGCCACTTTGCTTCTTGCTGGCCTCTACCTCCTGCACCATTTATGATTTCTCCTCTGTACTGCCCCACTGGCATACTGCCTCCCTCGGGAGCCAGCCAGCTATGGACTGAAACTTCTACAAATGGGAAGCTGAAATAAACCATTCCTCCTTTAACTTTGGGTATCTGGTGTTTTGTCTCAGCAACAAAAATGTAACTAAGAACACAATCATCATTGTCTGATGGCCACATTCCCAACTCAGTACCACTAAAAGACCAACAACCAACAACATACTTCACAGGCTTGGATAAAATAATCCAAAAATTCATGTGGAACCAGAAGAGCTATAGCTTAGCAAAAACAATCTTGAGCAACAAAAGCACAGCATAGGGCATAGCATTACGGACTTCAAGCTATACTTCCAAGCATCAGTAGTAAAAGTGGCACAGTGCCAAACAAAAGCAAACACATGGAACAAAGTAGAGGATACAGAAAAGTTCCAGACAGGTTCAGCTGATTGTTTCATCATGAAAACATGGTCAAAAGCTTCCATTGAAAGAAACATAGCCTGCTCAACAAATGGTCCATGGAAAACTGAATATCTGTTTGCAGAACATAGATAATGGATCCATGTATCTCACCATGTACTAAACTAAAACCAAAATGGATCAAGGATGTAAATATTGAGATGCATGAAACTACTGGAAGACATAAAGGTAAAACATCTTTGCTTGTCAAAATGTAGTTTAAATGATTCATTATAGGGACTGGTTTGGTGTAAATGACAGAAGTATTTTCCTCCTCTCTGGACTAAATTTTAGATTATTACTGAAATACATCTGATGCAAACAAGAAAGAAACTGAAACCAAGTGGAAACTACAGGTGATGAAGGCTTTGGAGCTGCCCTCCATGTAACTAATATGAAAGATAATGGAAATATAAAAACCATAGAGATGAAGATGGATAAACAAGGTACAATTATACCTGTCGGGAGCCGCTCTGAGATGGCGGCCGCGTTTGGCTCCCCCGCCCATCGTGTCTGCTAAGATAGCGCCCACCTCCGGCTTCCGGGTTTCTGTTGCTGTGCCTGGGCCCCTCCTGTTCAGAGAAAGGCCCGCCGTTTTTTATGATCCCACCAATGCTATTTAAACACGTGTGCAATTGTGATTGGTTTGTGAAATCTATATAGCTTGCTGTATCACGAGATTCGCCATGCTTGCACGGTAGGAGCCGCGGATAGCGGACACATGTAGAGGCTTGCATCCCACTCGATAA
>PVKA01044369.1:0-16222 GCA_004027165.1 Ctenomys sociabilis | reverse complement strand
GGCGGAGTCGGCCGCGCTGTCTCTGGCCGGTCTCTCGGAAAACTTTAAAAGACTACATTTCAGACTAATTGCCCTCAAGGAGGGTGAGAAAGTCAGTGGAAGGTACCATGAAAAACCTATTCACTGTGTCAGCACCTGCCTGGCAAGTGCAAAGTCCTGAGTTTTATTCCTGGTACAAAAACAACAACAACACAAAAACCCAAAACCACCCACTGAAATTATAACACTACCCACATCTGAAGAGTGAGATGGATAATCAGGTATTAGAGGCACTTAGAACCATTAAAAGACATAAATGGAAAAGAAACTCCAGGACATATCATACTCAAATTGTACAAAATTTCAAACAAAGGTAAAAATTAAAACTTTAGAGAAACATGCTAAATACTTTATAATGGCATAATCATCTTAGTAACAACAGATTTCTCAACAGAAACTTTAAAGAGTAGGGTATGTTTCAAGCCCTGCAAGAAAATAATTGCAAATCTATATCATATTCTATATCACTATCTTTAAAAATGAAAGGAGAATTAAAGACCTCCCAAGATATGTATGAAGTAAAGAAATTTATGACCAATATGACAGTTTTATAAAAAATAATGGAGAACTGAACTCAGAAGAAGCATACAGTCATAATCATAAGACAAAAGGAACACATAAATCTCTTCAAGTAGACAAACAAATGAGATTGTAGAAAAACAGCACAATGACAGGGACTAGTACATAACTTTTCACTTATAATTCTTGATGTAAATGGTCTTGATTCTTTAATTAATATGCACATACCAGTAGATTGTACCAAAACAAGAATCAACTGTATGTTACCTGCAAGAGACATATCGCAGTGGTAAAAACATATACAGATTGAAAGAGAAAGGATTAGAAAATGATGCTTCAATAAGATGGAACACAAACATCACCAGGAGCACTTATTCTCATACCCAATAATGTAGACTTCAATATAAAATTAGGCCACAACACGTTATAAAAGGGGATAATTTACAGTTTACCAAGAAGAGATCATTTTAAATACATATGCACAGAACATGACATGAAGGAACAGATAGGCCAAAATACAATCATAGTGCATGACTTTAATTTACACTTTTCATAAATAATGAAGCAGACAAAAATTCAACAAAGAAACATCAGAGTTAAAGTACTCTGTGGATTAAATGGTTTTAACATACATCTACAAAATTTTCCATCCAACAACAGCAGAATAAATATTCTTTTAAGTAGCAATAGAACATTCTCAAAGGCCATATTTTCAACCTTAAGCAAGTTTCTATAAATACAAAGGAACTGTACTAATCTCATGCTTCCTATCAGAGAATAATAGAATGAAATGAGAAATTAACAGCAAAATAAACTACAAAGCTACAATATATGTTGATTAATTAATACACTTCTGAATGATCAGGAAGTCATTGAAGAAATCAAGGAAAATTTGTTTAAAAAGTTTTTTAAAATAAAATGTTTGAAACAAACATTGACTTAAATATTGTTCATAAACTTGTAGTAGATAAGACTGTGTTAATGGCACACAAAAATGAACTAATGAAATGGAAATCAATTCAGAAACCTACCAATATACCTATACCGAGAATCAAGTTTTGAGAGGCACAGTACAATTCAGTGGGCCAATGATAGACTTTTCAATAAACTGGACCAAATCAATTAGATATTCTCATCTGTTTTGGTTGATATCTGAATGTCTCACCAGAGACATATGTTCATAGGTGGGGCTTTTGAATGGTGGTAAAAGCACAAGGGTGCTATAGCTAAATGTGACCTTAGGATGTGGGGGTGATTGTAGGCAGAGGGTCCTGGGGGGCTTTCCCAGGGAGAGTGCTCCTTCACTTCTGGTTTCTCTTTTCACCCACTGCTTCCTGGCCCCTTTGATGTCTCTGTGCCTGCCAAATATAGACTACAACCCTTATAACATGAACTAAAATCAATATTCGTCTTTGAAATTGTATGTGTTAGGTATTTTGTCCCAGTGGCAAGGAAAGAGAGTAAGAAAATATGCAATAAAAGTTTAACTCATTGTTTTTATTTGCATTTCACGAAAGGCTAGTGATGTGGAGCATTTTTTCATGTATTTACTAGCTTCTTTAATTTCGTCCTCTGAGAAGTGTGTATTCATCTCAGACACCCATTTCTGAATTGGGTCTTTAAATTTGAGGGCCCTGTTATATCTTAGTTCTTTATATATTCTAGACAGTAGTCCTCTGTCTGATAGCTTATTAGTTAGGATTTTTTCAAAATTTGTGGGTTGTCATTTCACTCTGTTGACAATTTCTTTTTTTTATTTTACATAATTTTATTGAAGAACAAATAGCAATGAGACACTTTCAAATCAAATTATTGGAAGAAATTCAATAATTAATGCATTGTATATTTTTTTCTTAGTGGTTATTTATTCTGCAAGGTGCAGACATGATATTCTATTTATAAACACTATTAGAGCAGATCCCTCTACTTATTAAATTAAGAGACTGTAGCTGTATACTTATCTTTTTTTAAAGCTGAATCATAGCACAGGTTCAATAATTAATACTTTTTACATTGTTATCTTCCTAGTGGTTATCCATAGTACAAGAAGCACACAGGATATCTGCTGTCTGATTAGTCTAAATCTTTCTTCTCATAGAATTACATAAAATAGCTGCATATTTATCCTAACTGTTCTGTATATACAAGTACAGAATGTTACTTCCTTTTTTATTTTTTATTTATTGAACTACAAATGTCAATCAGACAGTTTCAAGACACCTTAACAAGACAGATTCGATAAATTAATACATTGCAAACTTATCATAATGTTTTGGTATTGTACAAGGTTCATACATGATATTATATTTACAGATATTATTTTAGCAGATATCTCTTATAAGTGAATTAAGAGTGTAGCTGCTTATTTATCTTATTTTTCTTATACATGAATTATATCAAAAATTCAATAATTATTTACCTAGTGGATGACCGTAGTACTAGAAGCCGACATAATATCCTGTCCAACAAACATTAGTGCAGATCTTGTCTCTTATAGAATTATGTAGAAGCACAGTGTTATCTATCCCAACTGTACTGTCTATACACACACATCATGATTCTTTCTTTCTATACCCCTTCCTTTGTCTACACCTGTCAAAGGTGGGTACTCCATTGTCATTCAACTAACTTAGGTGCTTGAACTCGACACCATAATCCAACACAGTCCAGCATTCTAAAACGATAGTGAGTTATTCAAAGAAGATGTCAAACATAGCCATTTACAGCTCAGCTTAATATTATGGCCCCACGATGTGTATTTCATTTTTATACTTTTCTGCTGGATGGTTAAGACCTAGATAGATCAAGACTTATATACCAGCACATGAACTTTATATTTCTTATGTGGTCAGTGAAGTCCCCTCAGGGTTTATCTTGTAGTCCTGTACATTATTCTGTAGTTCCTTTGTCTGTGTCATCCATGTGGATGAGTCACGGCCAATGCTTGACCAGATTGCTCTATGTGAGAGCTTGGGAGAAAGTTTTCTCTTCATGTGACTCTCCCCAGGCACACTTTAGAACTTTCATCTCTTTCCTCTGTGGCTCCATAATCTCCTTGTTCAAAAAATTTGGAGCTCACTTGAGTTTCATGATGTTGCAGTACAGGTTCTCCTATGTCCTGAGTCTTCGCTGACCTTGAAAGGCTAGGGCCAAAATGTTGGCTGGCCTTGTGGCTCTTCTATTTCTCCAACTCTGACTTGTGATCATAGGTTGTTAACTATCCAGAAGAAAAGCTGATTAGTACCCTGCAGCATAGGCCATTCACTTTGCCTTATCTGACTCAATTGATTTTAGTTGTACGTTTCCTTTTGTATTTCTGCTTTTTGCTTGTTATACTAGGGAGACTATATGATATTTACACATGTGTGTCTGGTTTATTACACTTATGAGTATATATTCAAGTGGCATCCACTTCAGTATAAATGCTTCAAACTTATCATTCTTAATAGCTGAGTAACACTCCATTATATAGAAATACCACATCATTTTCAACCATTCCTCATGTGATGGACATCTTGGTTGTTTCCAAGATTTTGCTATCACACATTGCACTGCTATAAACATAGGTACACATATATCTCTATAGTACAATGTATCCAGATCCTTTGGGAAAATTCCCAGTACGGTGATAGCCAGCTTGAATGGGATTTCTAGTCCTACTCTTTTGAGGAGTGTCCATACTGACCTCCACAATGGTTGTACCAGTCTACATTCCCACCAGCAGTGGAGAAGTGTTCCCTTTTCCCCACAACCTCTCCAACATTTGTTGTTAGTTGATTTCCTTATGATAGCCATTCTTTCTGGAGTGAGATGCTATCTCAGTGTTGTTTTTATTTGCATTTCACGAATGGCTAGCGACGTGGAGCATTTTTTCAAATATTTTTCATATATTTATTTGTGTCTTTAATTTAATGAAGTGTGTATTCATCTTAGATGCCCATTTCTGAATTGGGTCTTTAAATTTGAGGGCCCTGTTATATCTTAGTTCTTTACATATTCTACACAGTAGTCCTCTGTCTGATTTCTTATTAGCTAGGATTTTTTCAAAGTTTGTGGCTTGTCCTCTCACTCTGTTGACAATTTCTTTTGACATGCAGAAGCTCCTTAATAAGAGTTGATCCTAGTTGTTCATTCTTTCAAGTGCTTCCTGTGCGAATATATGTTTGTTCATGAACTCTTTACCTATCCCTATGTCTTCAAGAGTTCCTCCTACTTTCTCTTCCAGGAGATTGAGTGTTTCTGTTTTAATGTTTAAATCTTTAATCCATTTTGACTTTAATTTAGTGCATGGTGATAGAGCTGGGTCAAGTTTTAGTTGTTGGCATGTAGAAAGCCATGTTTTCCAGCACCATTTGTTAAAGAGGCTATCTTTCTTCCAGTGAGCTTGTGTAGTCCCTTTGTCGAAGATAAGATGGCTGAGTGTTTTTGTAGATGCCTCTACGTCTTCTAATCTATTCCACTGATCCTCAGGTCTATTTTGTTGCCAATACCATGTTGATTTTATCACAATGACTTTATAGTATAATTTCAAGTCAGGAATTGTGATGCCTCCTGCCTTGTCTTTATTGGCCAAGATTGCCTTTGCTAGGTCGTTTGTGGTTCCAAATAAATTTTAGAATTGATTTTTCTATTTCTGGGAGGTATGTTGGTGGCAGTTTGATAGCATCTCACTCCACAAAGAATGGCTAACATAAGGAAATCAACCAACAATAAATGTTGGAGAGGTTGTGGGGAAAAGGGAACACTTCTCCACTGCTGATGGGAATGTAGACTGGTACTACCGTTGTGGAGGTCAGTGTAGAAACTCCTCAAAAGAATAGGACTAGAAATCACATTGAAGCCAGCTATCCCCCTACTGAGAATTTTCCCAAAGGATCTGGAAACATTGTATCATAGAGATATATGTGTACCTGTGTTTATAGCAGTACAATGTGTGATAACAAAATCTTGGAAACAACCAAGATTTCCATCACACGAGGAATGGTTGAAAATGATGTAGTATTTCTATATAATGGAGTATTACTCAGCTATTAAGAATGATAAGTTTGAAGCATTTATACTGAAGTGGATGCCACTTGAACATATACTCATAAGTGAAATACACCAGACACACATCGTATAGTCTCCCTAGTATAACAAGCGAAAAGCAGAAATGCAAAAGGAAACGTACAACAACTAAAATCACTTGAGTCACATAAGGCAAAGTGAATGGCCTATGCTGCAGGATACTAATCAGCTTTTCTTTTGGATGGTTAACAACCTAAGTTCACAAGTCAGAGTTGGAGAAATAGAAGAGCCACAAGGCCAGCCAACATTTTGGCCCTAGCCTTTCAAGGTCAGCGAAGACTCAGGACATAGGAGAACCTGTACTGCAACATCATGAAACTCAAGTGAGCTCCAAATTTTTTGAACAAGGAGATTATGGAGCCACAGAGGAAAGAGATTGAAATTCTATGGTATGCGTGGGAAGTGTCACCTGAAGCGGAAACTTTCTCTCAAGCTCTCACAGAGAGCAAACTGGTCAAGCATTGGCCGTGACTCATCCACTTGGATGACACAGACAAAGGATCTACAGAATAATGTACAGAACTACAAGATAAACCTTGAGAGAACTTCACTGACTACATAAGAAATATAAAGTTCATGTGTTGGTATAGAAGTCTTGATCTATCTAGGTCTTAACCATCCAGCAGAAAAGTATAAAAATGAAGTATATATCATGTGGCCATAATATTAAGCTGAGCTATAAATGGCTATGTTCGACATCTTCTTTGAATAACTCACTATTGTTGTGGAATGCTGGACTGTGTTGGACTGTGGTGTTGAGTTTAACCACCTAAGTTAGTTGAATGACAATGGAATGCCCACCTTTGACAGGTGTAGATAAAGGAATGGGTATAGAAAAAAAATCATGTGTGTGTATAGACAGTACAGTGGGGATAGATAACGCTGTGCTTCTGCATAATCCTATGAGAGGCAAGATCTGCACTAATGTTTGTTGGACAGGATATTATGTCGGCTTCTAGTACTACGGTCATCAATTAAGAAAATAGTTATTGAATTTTTGATATAATTCATGTACAAAAAATAAGATAAGCAAGCAGCTACACTCTTAATTTACTGATAAGAGACATCTGTTAAAATAGTATCTGTAAATATAATATCGTGTTTGCATCTTTTATGATCCTAAGACATTATGAGAACAGTTTGCAATGTATTAATTTATCGAATCTGTCTTGTTAAGGTGTCTTGAAACTGATTGATGTTTGTACTTCAATAGAATAAAAAATAAAATAAAATAATTCAAAATATAAAAATGGCTAAATTATCTATAGAAATATTTCACCCATGAAGACAAATGGTAATACTAATCATTCATCAGGGAAATGCAAATTTCAATAATAGTCTGCATTCAATGAAACACCTACTCAAGTTTGAGTTTGCCATATCACATCCATCCTTACACAGGCGGAAAAAGAGAAATGGTAATGTATCAATGTCCCCAACTGTAGGCATGTGCTACAATCTGTAAGTTAGCACCCAGGTTTATGGATTATTTGATCTGGAACTGGAAGTCAGCAATGTCATTCTTCCCTTCTATCATGTGTTTGATCAAGTAAATAGCAGGATCAGTGAATTCTGTCCCATATGCCTTTGCCACCCTCTCTCTTGATAAAACTGACTTATTTGATCACAGTTCCCTTGTGTAATATGTTATGATAATAACTAAGGTATTACAGCCCCAAATGTTTATCCAGAAAATGTGTCTCTTTTTGTGAGGCTATGACATCATGGGATAGAGTAATATTCCTCCAGATGATTGGCTTGTTGTCAAAGGAAATAGTATATCAAGGATCAGCTTTTGTCTCTGTTCATGTAATACCAGAAGCTTGCATTGGTAGTAAGATTAGCCTTGGTGAGAGGAAGTTTTCATTTCGTTTTATTTTCAGTGCTAGGGATTGAACCCAGAGCATTGTACAATCTATTTCTGAGCTACACCTCCAGCCTTTTTTATTTTTGATTCTCAGATAAGATCTTGCTATGTTGCCTTAGTTGGCCTCCAACTTGTGCTTTTCCTGCTTAGTCTGTTAGGTAGCTGGGAGTATAGCGTGTGGTTTTGATCAAAGGCATAGCCTCTCTCACCGCTGCCATAGTGAATTTATCCCAGGGCCTATTGGAAAAGATTCCAAATGGGACTGCAAAGGGTGCTGACTGCTACACACAGATCATGTCATTGCATCTTGCAATGCTTATTGTCTGACTGGCAACTAAGAAACTATGAATAGCTTCAAACAGTCACCATTCCGAGAAATTCATTCATTGATTTCCCCCCAAAACATCCTTTTTTCCACAAATTTTTCATCTTTTCCTTTCCAGATACACCTCCAACCATTCTATCTGCTAGCCATTTATTGTAAAGCATTACAGATCAATATCTCTGAGAATTAGTCCTTCAATACCATGGAGGCCAGTAAGTATGTTGCCCACACTTCTGCCTCTGGGAGGATTTTCATTTATCACTGTTTTTCAGGTCTGCTGCTGAGTGGAGTTACAATACAGTGCTCATCCATTAGTAGCTGATAGCAGCATACTTAGTAAACCCACTCCTTAATTAGATCAGCATTTTCTTTTATTCTTATATTTACTCATAGGGTACAATTCGTGATGTTGATAGTGGAAGCAAGTCAGATAGGGACAGATGACTGGAGTTTGGTTATCTACTTGTGTTGTTTACTTGTGCATTCTGGGCATACTCTGTTTGGTGTTCTACATTTACATTTCATAATAGATTGATCATGTATCTATCCAATTTTCTTGCTCAGTGTATGCAGTAATATCCATGCCAGAATGGAGGATTCTGTTCACATGTCATTTTTACCTAACAACCAGGTACTTATACTCTACCAGACCAGTAACAAAATAGAAACTCTCTTACAAAGAGATTACCTTGTAGACAGAAGAAGGTATAACTCAACTGCAAGCTTGAAGGTCTATACTATAACTTAATTGCTAAGACTCTATAAATGTCTGCATTTGCCCTGGCTATTTCTAACACCATTGAATTTGCTGGTTCATGGGTCCCATTGTGCAGAAAGCTTCTTTCTGCCCTGGATTCCACTTACAACTGATGTCCCTACCAGGCTCTCAAGGAAGTGCAGAGGATCATCACAACTAAATGTATATTTTGCCTCCTCTACAGTTTAAAGGAATTCATTAATTGTTGTGATTCTGTTTCCATGATGAGTACATCATGGTATTGCAGATTATCTCTCACTTTTTTGGATATATATATATATATATATATATATATATATATATATATATATATATATATGCTTAGGTCTCCATAATCCTTGAAATGTCACCATGGTCCCGTACTCTTAAATTTTCCCAGTTTTGACAGGTGAGTCTTGCTAAAGGTGTCTAAAGGGCACATTAGTTTCCTATCAATTCAGTTAATGTAACAGCATCGATATAATTGACCAGCATCATGTTTTATAGACTACTAGGGCGATCAAGATTCTTATGGGCTATATTATAACAGTGAACCAGAAAACAAAGTTTACTTGATTTAAGACTGAGAAGGTATACCATTTCCCCCCCAGGTGAAGGTGAACTGTTTATGATTATCTTCTCTAATGGGAATTTAAGAGAAAACATTTGCAAGGAAAAATAGCTGCCTAACAAGTAGAAAGTGCTGTTTTAATTACTCTAAAGAAAAGACCATATTTAATACTGCAACTGTGAATTACATGACTACTTAATATTGCTTATAAAAATCCAGTGATTTCCATGAACCATATGGGTTTTGTACTGGACAAAGAGGTAAATCAAATAAGGATATTAGAGGAATCAACATGTATACATTCTTCAAGGACTCAGTACTGCCACTGAATTCTGTATGTCCTCCCCAAATATAAAGTAATGAGCCATCTCATATTTGTGGCTTGTACATCCATGCATTCAACCAAACACAGATCAAAAATATTAGAAAAATGGACTTGCATCTATACAACACATCTATGGCCTTTTTCCTCATAATTATTGCCTAAACAATATAGTGTAACAACTACTTACACATCATTAAATTGTATTAGCTATACATAATCTACAGATGATTAAAGTATATGGGGAAATGTTCATAGTTTCCATATAATTCTATATGCTTTTACAGAAGAGGCTTGAACATCAATAGATTTTGGAAAGTTGGAAACCTAGTTCTCTTTCCTATCTTGCAAGATGGGTGAAAAAACTGAGAAGCCAGACACTAAAGAGAAGAAGCCTGGATCCAATAAGGCTTCTGCCAGTGGTACAGGTAAACAGGTAAAGTGAAGGCGATGAAGTCCCAAAAAGGGGCTGCCCCACTTCAGCTGAAATCCTCTCCTGGTTAGAGGAATTGGTAGATACTCTTAATCTGCTAAGTATTCCAGAAATGCTTTATACAAGAGAAAGTACACAGCTACTAAATCAAAGGTTAAGAAGAAAAAGAAGGAGAAAGTTCTTGCTATGATAACAAAACTAGTCAATGGGGACATAAATCTGGGTGGTTAAGTTTTGAAAAATGCCTAGATACTATCCTACTAAAGATGTGCCCTGAAAGCTCTTGAGCCATGGTAAGAAATACTTCAGTCAGAATATGAAGAAACTTCAAGCTAGCATGACTCCCGGCACCATCTTGACCATCCTTACTGGGCATCACAGAGGCAAGAGTGCTCTTCCTAAAACAGTTGGCCAGTGGCTTGCTACTTTTAGCTTGGCCTCTTAGCCTTAGTTGTGTTCCTCTATGAAGAACACACTGGAAATTTGTCATTGACACTCTAAAACAAATTGATTTCAGCAGAGTGAAAATTCCCAAACACCTCACTGATGCTTACTTCAAGAATAAGCTGTGTCATCCCAGATACCAGGAAGGTAAGATCTTCACCACCAAGAAAGGAGAGGCCAGATTTCAAAGCAACACAGTGTGGATGAGAAAGTGATACACTCATAGATTCTAGTAAAAATCAAAGCTGTTCCTCAGCTCCGGGGCTACCTGTGATCTGTTTTTGCTCTGGCAAGTGGAATTTATCCTCAAGAATTAGTGTTTTAAATTTCTTATTAAGAACTAAATTAATTAATTAATACATAAAAATAGATTTTGGTATCTGAAGGAGTTTCTGGAACCAACCCCTCATTAATACTCATGAACAAGTACATTGATTTGGCTTTAGTATTTTGTTGAATTAGTAGGGGAAATAAATTCCTAGGATTTTCACTGAGTGCCTTTTGTTACTTTGCTTGGCCTTTGTTTTAGAAACAAGATCTCACTGTGCAGTTCAGATAGACCTTGAGCTCCCTATGTAGCCCATGCTGGATTCAAACTCACAGTGATGATCCTGCCTCAATGTTCTAAGGGCTGTGATTACAGGCATATGCCACTATGCACAACCTCCACTTGCTTCTCTCAACTGTAAAAGTTCTTACTGCATAATGACTTGATGATTTATAAGTATTTCTATTTCTGTTAAAAAACAAGAGTCAGAGAAGTAATTCAAGTGCATCTATGGAACCAGTGGGCTCACTGTTAAGTTTATCTTTTTTTTTTTTTTTTTGTCTTTTTGAGACAGGGTCTCACTATGCAGTTCAGGCTGGTCTTAAGCTCACTTTGTAGCTCAGGCTGGTCTCGAACTCACAACAATCCTCCTGCCTCAGCCTCCCGAATGCTGGGATAACAGGCATGCGCCACCACGCCCGGCTGTTAAGTTTATCTTGTTAACATTCTCTAACCTGATTCACACACACTTCGATTCTTTTCTTTCATGCTTGGAATCTTTATCTTTTTAATTTTTTTATATTGTTAATATATTTTATTGAAGAACAAATAGCAATGAGACAGGTTCAAATCAAATTAACAGGACTGATTCAATAATTAATACATGGCCAATTGTTTTTGTAATGGTTTGTTTTGTCCAAGGTGAATACATGATATTTACAGACATTATTAGAGCTGATGTCTATAATAAATAAATTAAGAGAATGTAGCTGCATACTTATTTTTTAAAGCTGAATTATAGCACAGTTTTAATAATTAATACTTTCTACCTTGTGATTTTCCTAGTGGCTCTTCATAGTACTAGAAGCTGACATAACATCATGTCCAACCACTACCAGTGCAAATCTTACCTCTCATAGAATTGTGCAGAAGCAGTGCATATATATCCTAACTGTACTGTTTATACAAACACATCATGGTTCTTACTTTGCATCCCCATTTTTTTGGCTAGACCTGTCAAAGATGGGCATTCCACTGTCATTAAACCATTATAAGTGCCTGAACTTGACAACACAATGAAACACATTCCAGCAGTCCATAATAATGGTGAGTTATCTGTGATCATGGTGTCTCCCCAGACAGGTAAGTATTATGGTGAGTTATCTGAAGAAGTTATTAACTACAGATATTTACAGCTCAACTTATTATTATGGCCACACATTATATACCTCATTTTTATACCTTTCTACTGGATGGTTAAGATCGACATAAAGCAAGACCTATATAAAAAATGTAACATTTGTATTTGATGAGGTCAGTTAACTCCCCTGAGGGTTTATCTTGTAATCCTGTATCTCACTCTGTAGGTCCTTTGTCTGAGTCAGCCACGTGGATGAGTAACGGCCATTGCTTGAACAGTTTGATCTTAGTGAGAGCGTGAGAAAAAGTTTTCTCTCCATGGGACTCTCCCCAGGCATACTATACATCATCAATCTCCTTCCTCTGTGGCTCCATAATCTACTCGATCAGAAAATCTGGGACACAACTGAATTCCATGATATTACAGTACAGGTTCTCCTATGTCCTGAGTCTTCACTGACCTTGAAAGTCTAGGGCCAAAATGTTGGCTGACCTTGCATCCCTTCTATTTCTCCAATATTGATCTGTGAATTTAGGTTGTCAACCATTCAGAAGAAAAGCTGATGAGAACCCTGCAGCACATGCTGTTCAGTTTGCCCTCACTATCTGACTAAATTCTTTTTAGTTGTTGTTGTACATTTCTATTTGTATTTCTTCTTTTGCCTTCTTATACTACGAAGACTATATGAGATTTGCACATGTGTGTCTGGTTTATTTCACTTTTGAGTATATGTTCAAGTGGCATTAACTTCAATACAAATGCTTCAAGTTTATCATTCTTTATAATTAATACTCCATTATATAGAAATACCACATCTTTTTCTACCATTCCTCATGTGATGGTCATTTTGGTTGTTTCCAAGGTATTGCTATCAAAAATTGTGCTACTATAAACATAGGTACACATATAACACTATGATATGGTGTTTTCAGTTCCTCTGCGAAAATTCCCAGTAGGGGAATAGCTGGCTTGAATGGGATTTCCAATCCTACTTTTTTGAGGAGTCTCCACACGGATCTCCACAATAGTTGTACCAGTCTACATTCCCACTAGCAGTAGAGAAGTGTTCTCTTTTCCCCACAAGCTCTCCAACATTTGTTGTTGGTTGATTTATCATAGCCATTCTTTCTCAAGTGAGATACTATCTTAGTGTTGTTTTAATTTGCATTTCACGGATGGCTAGCGATGTGGAGCATTTTTTCCTGTATTTATTTGCTTCTTTAATATCGTCCTCAGAAGTTTGTATTCATCTCAGCTGCCCATTTGTCAACTGGGTCTTTAAATTTTAGGGTCCTAATATATGTTAGTTCTTTGTACATTCTAGAGAGCAGATCTTTGTCCGATTGCTTATTAATTAGCATTTTTCAAGATTTGTGAATTCTTTTTTCACTTTGCTGACAATTTCGTTTGACATGTAGAAACTTCTCAAGAAGAGTTGATCCCAGCTTTTGATTCTTTTAAGTGTTTCCTGTGCGAATACATGTTTGCTCATGAACTCTTTGCCTACCGCTGTATCTTCAGGCATTCCGCCTACTTTCTCCTCCAGAGATTGAATGTTTCTGCTTTATTGTTTAGATCATTAATCCATTTCGAGTTTAGGTTAGTGCACGGTGATAGAACTGGGCGAAGTTGTAGTTTTGGGCATGTAAAAAGCCAGATTTTCCAGCACCATTTCTTAAAGAGGCTATCTTTCTTCCAGCAAGATTGTTTGGCCACTTTGTCAAAGATCTGGTATGTGAGTGTGTTTGCAGAGGCTTCTGCATCTTCTCATCTGTTCCATTGGTCTGTAGTTGTATTTTGCTGCCAGTACCATATTGATTTTATCACAGTGCCTTTCTAGTATAATTTCAAGTCAGAAATTATGATGCCTCCTGCCTTGTCTTTGTTGGCCAGGATTTCCTTTGCTATTCTAGGTCTTTTCTGGTTCCAAATAATTTGTAGGAATGAATTCTCTACTTCTGGGATGTATGTTGGTGGCAGTCTGATAGGGATTGCATTAAGTCTGTACAGCAATTTATTTTATTTTATTTTTTTTGAGTTTTAAAATAATCTTTATTTTTTAAAGTCAATATGTGTATTACAGGAAACAAAAAACACAAGAAGCAAAGAACAAAGTCATTCGCAGTCATAAGCAGCTTAGCTGGATGTGTTCTTCTAGGTCTCGTTGTGTACATACACAACATGCCATTTTGTATGACTGAATTTGTACAGTGTGCGTCATGCTTTTCCACACATCATAAATATTCATCAACTCAAAATCCCAAAGCTATAAGAGTATTTCACAATGTTGGTTCTATCCAGGAGCATGGAATGTCTTTCCATTTTCTGAAATCCTGTATAATCTCACTTCTTAGGGTGCTGTAATTTTATCTGAAAAATCTTTGAGTTTCTTGGTTAAGTGAATTCCACGTTATTTTCTTTTCCGCTGTGCTTTTATAAAAAGTATTGTTTCTATAGTTTGCCTTTCAATGCGCTTGTTACCTATGTAGAGGAATGCAATTGACTTTGTATCCTGCTATGCTACTGAATTTCTATATCAATTCCAGTAGCTTCTTGATAGAATTTTTGGGGTCTTCCAAGTAAGGTATTGTGTCATTTCAAATAGTGATAATTTAACTTCTTCTTTACCTATTCTTATTACTTTTATTTCTCCCTCTTTTCTAATAGCTGTTGCTAATGATTCCAAAGCTACATTAGATAGGAAGGGTGATAGTGGACATCCTTGTCTTGTACCTTATGTAAGAGTAAAAGATTTCAGTTTTTCCCGATTTAGGATTATACTAGCTTTTGGGTTGTCATAGATGGCTTTTGTCAAGTTAAGATAGAGTCCATCTATTCCAATTTTCTGTAGGACTTTGAACATGAATCAGTGTTGGAGTTTGTCAAATGCTTTCTCTGCATCAATTGAGATGATCATGTGGTTTTTAGATTTCAGTCTATTAATATAATGTATTACGTTTATAGATTTTAGAATATTGAACCATCCTTGCATCTCTAGGATGAATCCTACTGGTCATGGTGTATGACCTTCTTGATGATTTGCTGTATTCTATTTGCCGGTATTTTGTTGAGTATTTTTGCATCTATGTTCATGAGGGAGATGGGCCTGTAGTTCTCCTTTTTGGTTGTGTCTTTCCCTGGTTTTGGAATCAGTGTTATACTTGCCTCCAGAAATGATTTTAGAAGGTCTCTTTCCTTTACAACTTCATTGAAGAGTTTGTGGAGTGTGGGGATTATATCTTCTATAAATTTCTTGTAGAATTCATCTGTGAATCCATCAGGACCTGAACTTTTCTTTGTCGGTAGACTTTTTATTACGTTTCGTATTTCGTTGGCTATTATCGGCTTACTGAGAGTTGTTATATCTTCTTGATTCAGTTTTGGTAATTTGTACCTTTTGAGAAATCTGTCTATTCTGTGTCCTCTATTCTGTGAGCGTAAAGATTCTCGAAGTAACTATTGATACTCTTCTGAATTTCCACTGGGTCTGTGGTGATTTCACCCTTTTCATTCCTTATTGCTTGTACTTGAATTTTCTCTTGCCTGTTTTTGATGAGTTTGGCTAGAGGCTTATCAACTTTCTTTAGTTTTTCAAAGAACCAAATTTTTATTTGTGGATTCTTTGAACTGTTTTCTTCATCTCAATTGAATTATTTTCTACTCTAATCTTTATGATTTCTTCCCGTCTTTGCACTCTGGGTTTCATTTGCTCTTCTTTTTCTAGTTGTGGGAGGTGCAACATTAGGTGCTAATTTGTTCCCTTTCTGTTTTCCTAATGTGTGAGTTCATAGTTATTATTTTCTCTCTAAGAACTGCTTTCATCATATCCCATAAATTCCGGTAAGTTGTGCTTGAATTTTCATTAATTTGTAGATATTGTTGAATTTCTTGTTTAACTTCTTCTGCAAACCACTGATTTTTTTTTTGTTTTTCTTTTTTTTTTTGATTTTTTTTCCATTTATTTTTATTTTATTAACATACAAATGTCAATCAGACAGTTTCAAGACACCTTATCCATACAGAGTCGATGAATTAATACATTGCAAACTGTTTTCATAACGTTTTGGTACTGTACAAGGTGCATACATGAAATTATATTTACAGGTATTTTATAGCTGAATTATATCAAAGATTCAATAATTATTTACCTAGTGGATGACCATAGCACTAAAGGCCGACATAATATCCTGTCCAACCACCATTAGTGCAGATCTTGCCTCTCATAGAATTATGTAGAAGCACAGCGTTATCTATCCCAACTGTACTGTCTA
>PVKA01044368.1:0-21889 GCA_004027165.1 Ctenomys sociabilis | reverse complement strand
AATGCTGGGATTACAGACATGCATCACCATGCATGCTTGGCTTCCCAAGCTTTTTTCTTTTTTTGCGGAACTTGGGATTGAATTCAAGCCCTTGTGCTTGCCAGGCAAGCACTTATTCTACTGATCCATCTCCCCAGTCCCTCATCTTTTGAGAAATGAGCTTTATCAGCCATGCTATTTTCCTTGAATGCCCTCTGACCTTCCAGATGTTTTGCAATCTAGAAATTGTAGACAGCAGTTGGGGTGTTGCACTTATGAGTGTCCAGTTGTGTTTGTGCTTCTCCCCAGATGAGCCCAATGCTTAACTGTAGGCAGGATATTTTCATAACCCCTGCACCAAACAGTGAGAAAATGATGGATAAAGAAGTAAAAAGTGGCCACTTGTTTCATAGTTACAGCTTTGCCTTTAATCCTGACATGCCAAAAAAGGATGTATCCATGGGAAATTAAGTATATTGGATATGACTGTAATACCATCTGGCTATTCTTTATATTTATCTAGAGAGAGCTAGCAAAAAACTAAAAGAAAATTATATTTAATCTGTCCCTTGATATTGCTATAGGAAGTTAGTAGGCTTTATAGTTAAATGAATCTGGGTTCAGATGTCATTGTTGCTACCCATTAGCTCTCTAATGTTGAACAAGTTACTTAAACTCTATTATTTTTTCCTCTGTAAAATGGGGATTATATATCTACCTCATAGGATTATTATGAGAAGTTAACCTATGTAGAGATGATAGGACAACTGAATAAATGTCAACCCCTTTCCTATACTCTACGTGAGTGCACTTATTAAACACCAATAAAGATTAGCATAACAGACGCGTAGATCACTATTCATTCCGATTTACATCACATCTCACTGATTTTCAACATTAAGATGCAATGGACTATGATGAATGTGATAATTGTATCTACCTAAAATGTACCAGTGGTCTAAGTGCTTGCCTGGCTAGCATAAGGACCTAGGTTTGATCCCTGGATCCAGTGCCGCATGTGGTGCAGACCACCGAAACCAGGTATTATAGGTGCACACCTATAATCCCAGAGCTGGAGAGGCTGACAAAACTGCATACCAAATCAATCAGAGGTGGCCAAATAACTTGATTAATAAAAAACTGCTGAATTTAAAAAAAGATACAATGGAATCACTCAGAATGCTTTAAAATGTAGATTCCCAGGCTCATACCTTTCTGAATTAGAATATTTGCAGAATATTCTGGAATGTATATTTTAATATGTGTTCCATATGATTCTGATGTAATTAGCAAATTGTACTTTGAGAAACATTTTTTTATTTATTCTTCATGAAAATGTCAGCCAAACTATTCCTTCCTATGGACATTGATCAGAGAACATAGGTTCCCTTGCTCTTGCTTTCATAGTGGTTCCCTTCACAAACTCTACTTACATTATTTATTTTTATGTCTTTTCCCTGTAAGATTGTGAGCTCCTTGTGGGCCAGACTTTATATGTATCCAACACCAAGGACATGGTATAGATCATAGAAGAATCTCAATTATTGAATAAATAAGTTGTATGAATTGTAGCGAAAATAAAAAAAAAAAAAAAAACAACGGATGGAAGTGAGAAATACTTGGCAACAACAAGACCACACATATCAAAAGGATCCAGAAACACTGCATCGAAAGAACTTTCCTTTAGGTACTGCACTAAATCCTTGTCCTTAAACAAACTCCTACAATGCAAAAAACATAATTCCAAAAACCCAATAGCTGAACCCATTGAGGCAAACAAAATATTGTTCCATAGATTTTTCCACTGGGCATCAGCAAACTCTTTAAAATTCCGGTCTAAATCTTCCAAGGTATAAGAAATTGAATAAGTCTTCACTGTGAAGTTCAGTGACTGTCCCAGTTGCCAACTAACCTCCGGCATGACCATGACCACCTCATGGCCTCTGCATGAGTTTCTCCACCACCGAGCGCATAGTGAACCAGTGGCTCCCGTCCATGGGCACCACCAGCAGCCTGCCTGCCTGGGCGAAGCCGGATGCCAGCAGCAGGCACAGAGGGAGGGGGGCATGCGAGCGTGCAGGAGCCATGGGGACCACAGCACAGAGCCTCCCAGCTGCATAGACTCTCGGCTGGCACAGAGTGTCGAGGATGGAAGAAGTATAGAGAAATCTGTCCCAGAGGAGGGTGTGGCTTCACATGGTCATAAAAGAAGTTATACCCGGTGCCCGTGATTGCACTTAAGGGCAATGATTCATAAGTAGCATTTCATAAGTTACATCCTCGGTGCTGGCCAGAGAAGAACACGGGATCCTCATCATTTAGACTTCAAAATTTCATGAACTTGATATGGAAATAAGGATGGATAAAATTTGCAGTTACGAAAATTTCCAGATAAAATATTTGCATTTTTTCTTCCAAACACCAAAACTTCTGTGCCAACGGCACAACTTAGAAGGGCTGGAAGGCCCTGTACCCTGATGTCCTGCCTGGCAGTGGAAGGACTGGTCACAGACTCTGCCACAGACAGGCATGGCGGAAGCTTCCTTTGTGCTATTTCTACAAAGATTCTGCTTCTTTTTCAAGTCCTTCAAGGAGTCAAAAACCCTCAAGTACGGCAGGCAGCTCACCACAAGGAATCTGTCAAAGATGTGATGGAAGATGACTCTCATCTATCTCCATTTTTTGATCTTTTTCTCTTGAACCCATGCAGGGCAGTGGCTGCTCACCTGTTGAACACTAGCCCACGCCCTCTCCTGCAGTGTCCCTTGGTTTCACTTTGCTGGGCTTTCGTGTTCTATTCTGAGACTTGGGACTTTTCTGCGAGCTCCTTCTACCCACTCCTCACCCTTGTTCAGGAATCCCACACACTGTACTAAGCGCTCAGGTCAGGGGAACATGATGGCTCAACTCAGCCTCCTTCCTTAGCACACACACACAGTGCCCTACAAGGAGGAACAAGGAACGCGGACCCAGGAGCATTAGACGGATTCCGTGATGCCATCAAATGTAATGTCAGCGGGTTCATCAGCTCATGCCAGGAGGAGCAGTTCACGAACGTGTCTCAGAGACATAACCCTCAGGAGCACTGGAAGGGCCTTCCAAGACGCTTAGGTGTTTCCTTAGCAACTGGCAGCAACTGCACTCTAGCATTCCCATTGACCCCATCCATACAGATTTCCACTTCTGTAAGTCCAAGACATTAGGAGGCATAACCTGTTTAGCCAGAGAAATTGACAGCAGACATATTGACCTGAAAACTGCTCAATGATTCCTCCCAGGCAGAAAGATCCCTCTTCTCAGTTGATATAGAAGCAACGAATGTGGGAAATCAAATCACAATGAAGTTGACAAATCCACCCAGCTCTTCTCTGAGAGATAAATCATAGATAAATCCACCCTGATGCAGAAATCTGCTCTGGATCCAGAGCACAATGTTGCAGGATCTAGAGTCTACCCTGGAACCTTGTCTCACAGCAGATCCCAAGCACAGAAATGGTCTGGACAGACAAAACAACTTCTCACGGATCAGGCCTGCAGCCATGGGAGAACCCAGCCCACAGGCCTGTTAGAGCTCTTCCTGGACAGGGGAAGCGAGAGAGGAAGCCCAGCTCATGAGACGTTCAGCCAACTGGAGACCCTGACATGGGCTCTGACTGTTGACTCCAACAGGTCCCTCATCTATTCCACTCAAAGATCACCTGCAAAGGCCAGCAGAGGGCGCTGCATGCCACCTTGCAGAAGCACAAGAAGCATGAATCAGGAACTCCCTTCCAAAATGAACTAAGAAACTGCAGTAAATCACCTCACAGAAATGGAGCTTGAAGAAATGACTGGCAAAGAATTCAGAAAATGCCCCCACTCAAACGTTCAGTGAACTATGAGAATGCATGGATGTAAAAGATTAATGCAGTTTGGAAAACAATCCAGAACACAAGAACAAACAGCAAAATCACAAACAACAAGAAAGAAGCAAAGAGGCCAGACCTGGTGGCAGGAGTCTGTCATCCCAGAATTCTACAAGGCTCAGCATGAGAATCCCGATTTAAACTCCGCCTGGGCAATTTAACATCTTTCTTCAAAAGCTAAAATATTAAAAGGACCAGGGATGTAGTTCCATGGAAGCTTCATGGCTCATCACCAAGACTAGCAAAGAAGGAAACCTGAGAAGCACATAATCCAAGGGCTGAAGAACACGACTCCCAGAAACTAGAGACAGCAGCAAGCAAAATGGATTGTTTTTTCATAGATTCCATCAATAACTTCTTAGGCAAGTTATTTAGTCAGCTACTCAGGGGAGTGCCATGCAAAGCAATGAAAAGGAAATGTTTAAGTCACTGTGGACATCATAGAACACCCTCAAGAGGCAGCCCGTGTACTGTGGCAGCTGCAGGCAGAAAAAGAATCAAGGTCAGAAAGAGCATATTTAAAGAAAAATACCTGAAGATGCAACTACTCTGGAGATAGACGCCGATATTCAAAATTAGAAGGGTAAGTTCTCCAGGGGAATTCAGGCCACATAGTACATCAAATGGCATAGGAACAAAGCTAGCAAAAAGGGGAAGAGACAGCAGGAAGGAAATTTAAGACAGACAGACAGACAGACAGACAGACAGACAGACAGACAGACAGACAGACAGACAGACAGATAGATAGATAGATAGATAGATAGATAGATAGATAGATAGATAGATTGATTGATAGACAGACAGACAGGCAGATAAATAGACAGACAGACAGACAGATTAGGTAAGATGATTGCACTATTAACTTCCCATTGAAAGGGACAATAATAGCTTATTTGTTCAATTTTACATGTCTGTATCTGGTAATATGAAGAACTCCTTTGAAAATAACAATACAACGTAACAAGCAGTGTGCACTTTCTCGTCTTGTTTTGAAAGTCAGTGTCATTTGGGGGACGCAGAGTCAGAAGCAAATACGTGTGTCACACAGTGATTCTCTGTGTACCTTGCTGAGGATCCCTCCACGTCTTTGCCATGTGGCGCCATAGTGCACCCCCAGCCACTAATAAGAGTTCTCCCTTCCCTCAGTCCCCACCAATGCATCTCTCATAGTATAGTGTAATTCTAGTGACTTGCAGTGGCTTCTGCAGTTGCTTTCTACATTTCATAACACCTAGTAATTTGAGCACCTTTTATGCTTCTTCCCCATTACTGCATCTTACTGTGAAAAATGTTGATTCAAGCTCCAATCCAGTGTTTAAAATGTATATCTGATTTCCTTATATATTTAGAGTAGAATAACTGTATTATACATATTATATATAACTATGTTCTCACATTACACTATTATGCCTTCAACTAGCTTGATAGTATCTTCACATGCAGAAAGTATTTTCTTTTTCTATTTGTCAACTCATTACAAACAATTCCAATGGGGTTAGGAAGATATATTTGGTGAGTTTTCAAAAAAACTCTTAACGAGGTATGCTCATCTGTGAACAATGCAACCTCAGCAGGACCGTTGTGCACTGGGCCAAGAGTGAGGCTGACACCAAGCAACACGCACTGAAAAGGGCCCCGATGGTAAAGGACACCACTGACCAGCTATTGAGAGCTCCTCAGTGTGAGCTCTGTGCAGCCAGCGCAGAAGCAGTCAGGAACCGACTCCAAATCACAGCGACTCAAGTTCAACTGATGGAAGCCAGGCATTGACTGTGGGTTAAAGAAGTAAGAAGCCGGGCGTGGTGGCGCATGCCTGTAATCCCAGCACTGGGGAGGCTGAGGCAGGAGGATTGTTGTGAGTTCGAGACCAGCCTGAGCTACAAAGTGAGCTTAAGGCCAGCTTGAATTGCATAGTGAGACCCTGTCTCAAAAAGACAAAAAAAAAAAAAAAAAAAGAAGTAAGAACCTCAGTGCGAGAGAGCTGAACAGGGCTCTGGAGCATTTCCTTGGATGTTCACTTTGATGACCTCCAAATTACATATGTTTCTTTGCTTGGGTTTTAATATTAAAATCTAACTTGAAAAAAAAATTTTGAGACAGGAACTCACTGTGCATTTCAGGCTGGCCCTGTGCTCACTGTTGTAGACCCCAGGCTGGTCCCTACCGACACCCCCCAGCCATCCTCAGGCGCCAACTTCCTGAGTGGTGGGACTTCGGGAGTGTTTCACGACTCCTAGTTCTTAAGATCTATGAGGTTTTAATCAATGTATCATAAATAGACTATTATAATAGTCTTAATAGTCTATTAATGTACTATTTATTAATAGCCTCTTAAATCACTGGTAAATACGGAATTTTACTATTAGTTTTATATTTAACTCACTTCATGCAAGTTTTTTTACATGGTGTGAGGAAAGCATGACTTTACATGTCTGGAGGCGATGTTCGCCGATCTGAGTACTGTCCGCGGAGGGGGATTTCCTTTCACATTATCATTTCAAGGGGTTTTGGCACACTTATTCAAAAATAAAAAAGAATTAACCATAGATGTCTACATAGTGCTTGTATCTAATCCTTACACTGATCCATTTATTCACAAGTAAAACTCATTCTAGGGACAGCAGGACAGCTTTCACTATAACTGAAAATTATTTTTAAGAACTTGATTCCCTAAGACGTAAAAAGATGTTGTGGAAATGACCTTTTAATTTTCATGTTAAGTCAGGAAACAGCTTATACAACAGTAAGATAAAAGATAGAAGGACTTATCTTGGACCAAAGCTCCTATCAAAATATTTTCTAATATGGAAGTAAAAATTTCAAAAGAAATAAAAGAACAGGACACCTGAATATATGCAACAAAATAGTAAACTTTACTTGAACTTAACAGTGCATATGCAGATAATCATTATACTGTACTCTCCCTTTTATTTAAGGCTAACAAGTTTGAAAACAAGATAAAACAAAATAAACCCCAGACTGCGATTAGTAGCGCGATGTCAATGCAGAATTTGGAATGAAGCCATAAAATGACAGAAGTTGGAGAAAGACTGAAGTCTCATTGCCTTGCAGTTCTACAGCACCTGCATAGCTCTAAAGCCTGAATGTCTACTGTCCACATGGAGCCGGAATTCATGCCAGGTAGACTGAGTGGCCCATTCTACTGACACTCATCAAAACTTAGAAGGGACTAGGGGTGATTTTTTCATTTCCTCTCTTAAATCAATTGTCATGTTCTCCTAAATGATGATCTGCGGTTGCTGTGAAGAAATTCATTCCATCCACAGATATAATCAGCATGGAGAAACGCAGGAAGACTGGCTACAGAAGGCCTTCTCCTTTCCTCTCCTCTCCTCTCCTCTCCCCTCCCCTCCCGTTCCCTCCCTTACGCAGGGCCTAACACATTGCACACAAACACACATGCACAGACACAAACACACAGGCACAGTCACACACAATCTATGGGCAACTTCTCCATATTGTATCTGCATCACAGATACAGTTCAGAATATGACTTTGATTCCCCCAGATTACCAAACTGGTGCTGTTATCAGAGATTGGCAGAAGGGCTGACCAAGAAGCTCAGCAGATTAAAAGAGTCAGGGGTTTCATCCCCAGGCCTGCTGCACTGGCCCCACCCCTGCAGCACACTGAGACAGACATGCTGAGAAGGCAATTGAAACTGAGCATGGTGGCACGTGCATGTGGTCCCAGCTCTTGGGAGGGTGTAAACAGGAGAATCACTTTGAGTTGCTCTAGTACTGAGGGCCTGAACACCCTGTACACCCTTTCCTAAATGTAGAGAGAGAAAAAAAAGAGATTGGCTGAACATTTGAAACAAGCACAGAGCCAGGACAGACAGACCCTGCCCAGAAACTCGCATGCACAGAGACACAAACCAACAAGCCCACTACTACACAAGCAGCCATCAGTGCCTCCCTCTCATCAGAGAGATGCAGTTCAGACTATAGGTTTTCTTCCTTAGACACATAAATGTGAATGACCTGCACACCTGGCATTAGGATGGAGAAATATACTTGGCCCATAGCCTACTGGATAAAGAGCTCTTGCTTTGTAATTTTACTCTACCAAGCTTGAAGTCAATGAATGTCTTCAACATCTGAATATGTCTTTGAGAATTTGGTATCATTTCTAGTCATACTCGTAGATGACAGGTTTAGAAATCTTTCATATATCTTCAACAGTATAAGACCATATTTTCTTTCCATACTTGCATGCATAATTTATTCATTGCATTATTATGTTTTATTGAATATTTAATTATATATTTAAATATAAATTACAATACATAAATAACCAAGTATATGGAGAATACCACATAGAACAATGCATTTCACACTATAAGAGACAGCTTTCTGTGATGGGTGATGTACAACCACAAACATATTCCATATCTCTAAGCCCCTCAGGGTGACCCAGTGAGCCACAGTGAACTTGCTTTGAGTTTAGGGAGTCTCAGGGGCCAGCTGTGAGTGAACAGCACAATGACAGACCACTAAGCACAGCGACATTTGTTGACCAGCTCCAGTCTCTTTGGGTCCTGGTCTTGCCAAGAGTAGAAAGACAAGCAAAATATGGATGCACCTGAAACTGTAGTCGGCCTACACCATAGATACTAAATTCCTTAACTTTGCCATGACTTCACTCAAAAGACCCCCACCCGAGAACCCTGCTAATGCCCCCCAGGTTGGGCTATAAGATCAACTCGATGTGTGTAAAGCAAAACAACCTAGGGGAACCAATGTTTCGCTCCAGTAAAAGGTATTAAGTGCTTCATCCGAATGAAACTACTTTGTGTTCACCTGCAGTATTACACACGGATATCTTAAGACTTATTCTGGTATAAACTGTCAAATCCAAATTTCAATAATCTAGAACTATGTTATTATTGTGCAATGTTTTGGCAGTACATCCTGCAAAAAAGCAAAGCAAATATATCTCTGGTTTGGAAGAACAAACTCTAGAGGTGTACATGGTAAAAGCTTGGATCCCTGGTGGGGTACAGACGGCCATGGAACCTTTAGGAGGTAGAAGACAGAGGGAGAGCCAGGGACAAGGGTCCTTGCAGGCAGGTTCATAAGAGGGGTATTGCCTCTACCCTCTCTCACCGGAGGTCAGGATGCCACAGCCACTCAGTGCTGGACTGCAAGTTTCAGGCTCCTGAGACAAAACTCAGCCTTTGCCCTTTTATACACAAGTAGCCCCAGAGGGTTCCTAAGAGTGACACAAAGTTGGTTATTTCCAGCACCACAAATATAAGGGGAGAAGGCATTTGCTCAGGATGGATTTCAGCCTAATGAATCTCACAAACTCATTAAAAGAATGCACGGTGAACACAGGCATGTCACTGTAGACAAAATTCACGATTTAATCAAACTAAAGAGTAGAAGAAACAGCACAGGAGAACGGGGAGAAAGTGAGCCCTGAGAAATAGACTGGAAGCAGACAGAGAGGAAAAATGAGATAAAGATGGGCTTGCAATCCAAGAGGGAGAGCAGAGGTATTAAAACATACTGATGCAATTAACTGCATCGTTAGAAAATACATGAAATCCAATTGTTCCCCTATCTAGCTAAGAAGTCTAATTTTAAAACCCCAAATCATATTGACATTGAAGGAATAAAAAAATTAAAACATCAAGTAGGGAACATATTTCCATATCTCAGTTTTGAGAATATCTAAAGAAACTGAAATCTGAAAACAACTAAACAAAAGTTAATCCATTTCACTAGAAAAAAATGAAACCTGTGTACAACCAAGAACAAAATCAAAAAATTGTTCACAATGCCTTGAGAAAAAGCTACATGTTGAAATTCCTAATATTCAAGAGCCTAAAAGATATTGCTTATAAAAGAACTCCTTCAATTTTTTTTAAAAAATGTGAATATATTATTCACCAAAGAAGAAATAGAAATGGCCAATTTAACAATAGTAGTAGGATTTAAAAATTTCATCAGCTGGGCACAGATTTTTGTCCAGAAAATTTAAAACATTAGATAATGCCTGCAAACAGAGAAGCTGATGCAAAGCGCAGCTCGTAAGCAGCCCTGTATTAGGGAGAAGACATGCAAAATATAAAAGTAGGTTCTCAGATCATTAAAGACACCAAGTGCACACTGTTACACCCAGCAACTCTGCTCCTGGCACCGTCACACAACTAAAATAATAACAAAATCAGTGATGTATTTGAAAGCAAAGAAAACAATTAAGGGTTTTTACTGTAAGTTCTGTCACAAAAGCAAAAAGAAAAAAAGTTTAAATAATTCTCACTATTTCATGATTTCAAAAAACGGTCTAAACAGAAAAGTGTTAATGAAAGTATTAAAAGAACATGTGAACTGCTTAAATACTGGCCTGTGAATGTGTCTATTAAAATGGGAATAAAGACAAATTCAAAGTACACCAGCTATGTCTACTATACTTTCACATTTTGTTTAATCACAGTGAGGGGAAATTTTGCCTGAGTTAGACACCTATCTGTGTTCTACTTTCAACACCTCTAAGGCATGCACAAACATTTCTTAGAATAGTTTCCCGTCTGTGGAAGTATACAACTGGCATAAAATGCAATTTTTACTAATATTTTTGAGTAAAACAGTATTAAAACTTTGATCAGCAATTCATATACACTTAACCCAATTGTATACTCATTCACATAAGCAAAGGCTGCTTCATGAAACCTGCATTTGGATAAACTGGAATGAAAAGAATCCATCGCATCTGGAAGACAAGTGCGACCAGTGGAAGGGACCATCGTGGCTCAGGCAGGAATCTCCTCATTACTGTGCAGATTCCGAAGCCCTGAAGGTGCCAAAGGAGAGAGGACGTACCTGGGCCAAGGGCTTTCCCTCGTGGCAGTTGATCCCACCAACAAAGACCATGTTGGGCATCACAGGGCGGGGGTATTCGAACACAAAGTCTGTGCGCAGCAACCAGACTGAGGGTTGGCTGAAGAGATCATACATGCTCACCGGCGTTTGGAGAACTTCAGCAGCAATTTCTAAGGCACTTTTAACCAAATGAGTGCAAAATAAACGTTCCTCGAGGTGGGTAAAAAGATTATGCACTCTCTCCTGGAAGGTCATGGCATCCGAGAGCCCGGAGAGAAGCCTGGGAACATAAGAAAGAGGAAAGGGGCACTGCGTGCCTTCTTCAAGAAGATGGCAATGTATTACCCTGGCGAAGGCCACCGATGGCAGTGACAAATATTTGGCAACAACTAAGCCACAAACATCGAAAGGATCCATAAACACCGCATCAAAAGAAGTCGTTTTCAAATAGTCAACTATTTTCTGTGCATTAAACAAGCTCCTACAACGTGAAAAGGTCAGTTCAAAAAAACGTTTGGATGAACCTGTTGCAATAGAGTATATAGTTTTCTCCCGAGTTCTCCACTGCATGTCAGCAAACAACCGAAAGGAACGATCCAACTCCTCCACAGTGTGAGACGTAGGATAGGTCTTCACTGTGCAATTCAGTGACTGTCCCAGTTGCCAGCTGGCCTCCGGCATGATGGCGACCACCTCATGCCCTCTCTGCACGAGTTTCTCCACCACCGAGCGCATGGTGAACCAGTGGCTCCCGTCCATGGGCACCACCAGCAACCTGCCTGCCTGGGCAAGGCCGGATGCCAGCAGCAGGCACAGGCACAGAGGGAGGGGGGCATGTGAGCATGCAGAAGCCATGGGGACCACACCAGACCTCTGAGCTGCTCTATCCTGCTCCTGCAATACAATGGGTTGAACAAGTACATGCAGAGGACCTGCCACAGAAGGGGTGGAGCTTCTCACACTGGTGCATATTGAATAACAGGAACTGAGAATGATTTACTAGGGACAGTAATGATTAATGAGGTGAACTGGCTGGCACTCCCGCTTAGTACTTGAAAAGGTGTGGCAAAAAAAAAATTTCCATCAAGGACAGTCCAGCATCATTGTGCAATAAATTATCATGACCTAGCCTACCTGGGAAAGGCCAGAGATATTATTCAATCAATTTGTACTTTGCAATGTCAGAAAGATGGAA
Organism: Ctenomys sociabilis; assembly: GCA_004027165.1. NCBI lineage: Eukaryota > Metazoa > Chordata > Mammalia > Rodentia > Ctenomyidae > Ctenomys > Ctenomys sociabilis. Next base: position 9,959 of record PVKA01044368.1, on the reverse strand, counting down.
GGTAAAGTGTATTTGAGAAATAGTTCTACTCTGAGAGACTGGAAGAACAAACAGCAGAGTTTAGATGCTCTGTTCACAGGAGCCAGACCTCCCTGCTCAGAACAAAATTTTCAACCCAGCTTCTAAGGAACCACTGCAAGGCTCTCGCCCTGACTCCTCACTGGCATCACCTGTGCTTCCTCAGCACCCTGCTCTGGATCGGCACTGTTAGGAGGAAGACTCTGTTGGTCTCCTAAGGCTTGCTGAGTCATTTCCAAACCCCTAGAGCCCAAAGAAACATGACCAATACCACAAAAGCACCTGTAATTTGAATAACCTCTCAGAGCTGACCAAAGTCTAAACCTGATAAGGGCAGCCTCTGGCTCAAGGAAGGTATTTTCGATTTCTATACCCTCTAAGACTTGACCAAAGTCTGCAAGTGCAATGGCAAACAGGCAGAGGTCCCGTAGGTAGAAACCCTTGCTGCTCTCAGGGCGTACCCCTGCCCTACCTTCTTCAGTCAAGAGCTAGTTTGCATCAATGTCCCTTTCACCCTCTGAGAACTATCCCAGATCTCTTATCAGTTAGTGGTCTTCCCTGCTCATCCTCATAACTACAGGAAGCAGGGCCAACTCTCATTAATTTCTAAGATCTCCATGGTAAGAATCTCTATCACGTAACCTTGGTCTCCAAACAAAAGATAGAGCTCTGGCAGGCCACTGAGCAGGAAACATACCAGAAACCACACCAACCCTAACCGTCCTGATGGCGCAGCTGGGATTCTAGGTGGCGACCTCAATGTGACTATTTGGGGCCCCGTGGCTCAGCCCGCATGGCCACTAAGGCTGGCTGCCTGACTACACGATTTAAGAAGATTTCACACAGGGCCACAAACTACCGGAAACTCCATGAATTATCCCATCATCCTGATGAAAACCCTACTGACACCTTAACCAAATGTGAGTGTTGACTTCAGTCCCCTGAGGAAAAGTTTCACATCACTGTCCAGTCTGCTCCTCGCTTCACTCCAAGCTGAAAATGACAGATTTTGGCCCTCAGACCCCACAGACTGACCTATATAATCTGGCTTTCTGTATCCTTAAGAACAGAGCCATATCTACAGTTATTCTGTATCCTTAATAGGTAAAACAAGACAAAACGAATGTGCAACTCAAATGCCAATTCATGGCTGTGACACTCAGGACCCCTAACCAAACTGAAACTAAACAGCACAGTGCCCCAGCCCCTCCCAGAGGGTGCTTCAAATGTAGCAAAGATGCGAGACTGCGCCAACCCACGGCTACCACCAGGACCTGGTCCCACTGCAAGCTCAAGGCTCACTGGAAGTTCAGTTGCTATGGACACCACAGAACTGGAAAGTCACTCAGTTTTCTGTCCCCACAGGAGATCTCACCACAGTTGATGATCATCCCTAACTGACCCGCTCAGTCTCACCACTGAAGAGGACTGATGGAGCTCGGGGTCCATGCCCCCCATTAGGATATCTTTGTCTGAGCCCCAAGTCTCACTGGACAATCAGGTGTAATACTTTTCTTGTTGACATGGGGACCATTTATAGTGTTCTTCCTGAGGTTTCAGTCCACTGGAATTGAGCTATGGTGATTTTGGGAGTGGACAACAAGCCTACAGAAGTTCTACAGACAGGATCACTTCCCTGCTAAATGCAAAATCTTTTCTAATCACACTTTTCTTGTTTTCCTAACTTCCCATAGGCCCTTGGGCAGGTATCTGCTCCAAAAACTCCACTTCCCTTTCATGCTCTCTCTTCCCATGGCACTCATCCTCCAAACTCAACTTCTGCATGGCACGAGTTCTTACCTTCCTTTTTCTCCTGCCTATGTCAATCCAATAATTTGGGACACTTCTAGTCCCACTCGTGCTACCCAGGCACCCACGCACTGGGGTGCTTCAGGGATCCCTCAGATTTCCCTTGTGTTCCTCAATATCCAAAAGCCTCCAAACACCAACAGAGATTCAAACCAATCATCCAACATTTCCTCCTCCTTCTTTCCCAAAAGACCAGCTTCACAGGGACACGCGGCGTGAAGACTGGCAGATAGATTTTACACACATGGCTCATGAGAAGACAAATGAAGAGCTTCTTCCCTTTGTAGGTGCTTTCTGGGGATGGTCAGAGGCCTTTCCTATCACCCAAGAGCCTGCACACAGTTTCTACAACTCTCATCCAAGGGATTATCACCAGATTTGGCTCACCTATCTATCCACTCAGACAATGAACCAGAATTTATCTGTCAGGTTACCCAGCAGGAATCCTCAAGTCTAAACATTACTTGATATCTACACATCCCATACCATCCACAGTCCTCAGGGAAAGTAGAAAAGGCAAATGGGCTTCTAAAACACACTCTCAGAACTCGTCCTAGAGCGACAATTGCTCTGGCCTCAGCTCCTTTCCATAGCCCTAACTCAACTCAGGGCACTTTGAGGGCAATGACTGGTCTTCTGACCTTTCGCATGGCAGGCCATTCCTGCTTCCCAACTTCCCTACCTCACAAAACCTCCCCCCGATCAATGACTACCACAACACTCTCCTTCCTCCAAAACCTTGACACACCTCACCAACCTCTCCCTTCCACAACCAATAGATAATTCCCAACCAAAATCCCTTATAGCTCCTGGAGACTGAATATCTCAGATCTTCTAACCCTGTAGGACTGCAGCCCAAGCAGACCGGCCCTCATCGTCATCACAGAAACAGCGGTCAAGGCTGCCAGCTCTCCTTCCTGGGTGCACATCACTCAGGCTGAGCAGTGTCCTCCTAACCCCGACACCTCTGACCCCACTCTCACTCCCAGGGAGGTCACCCCAGCTTCTCTCCCCTCCCAGCTTTGCCTCAGCAAGCATCTCTGACACCTGCAGGTAACCTCCTGTACTTCTTCCTCATCTGCTTCCAGATGCCCCGAGCTATTACTCATGCTCAAGTCCAGCTTTCGGGTTGCCTGCAAAGATGCTTTCCTGCTTCAGGGTGATGACTCTGACGCTGTGCTCCATTCTCACAAGCTGACTTACAACATCTAAACATTAAAACAGAAACAATCTCCTGGAACAGAAGGGTGGGGAACTCTAGAAGACATAGGGGTAGGCAAAGAGTTCAGGAACAAAAATCAAATCGCATGCATGATACATGAAAGATCTAACAACTGGGACCACATCTTCTTGAGAAGCTTTTGCACGTCCAAAGAAATTACCAACGAAGGAAAAAGATAACCTACAAATTTTGAAACAATCTTAATTGATAAGCACTCAGCCAAAGCTCTGCTCTTTAGAATTTATAAAGAACTAAAAAACATTAGGGCCCCTAAATTTAAAGACTCAATTGAAAAATGGGCATCTGAGATGAACACACACTTCTCAGAGGATGAAATTAAAGAAGTGAATAAATATAAGAAAAAATACTCTACATCATTATCCATCCATGCAATGCAAATTAAAACAACACTGAGATACCATCTCACCCCAGAAAGAACGGCTATCATAAGAAGTCAACCAACAATAAATGTTGGAGAGGCTGTGGGGGAAAAGGAACCCTTCTCCACTGCTGGTGGGAATGTAGACTGGTACAGCCCTTATGGAAATCAGTGTGGAGACTCCTTAAGAAACTAGAACTGGAAATCCTATTCAAGCCAGCTATCCCCCTATTGGGAATTTTCCTGGAGGAACTGAAAACAGCAAACTATAGTGATACATGTGTACCTATGTTTATAGCAGCACGATTTGTGATAGCAAAATCTTGGAAACAACCAAGATCCCCGTCACATGAGGAATGATTGAAAAATATGTGGTATCTTTATACAGTGGAGTATTACTCAGGTATACAGAATGATAAACTTGAAGATTCACATTCAAGTGGATACCCCTTGAAGATATACTCATATGTGAAATAAACCAGACCCACATGTATAAATAGAACATAGTCTCCCTAAAAGTCCCAGCTGCCTAGGGATATCCTGTACCAAATACATTTTAAAAAGAAAGACACAGAGTGAAGCCATGTGATATTGCATCTTATGTGGCTCACTTATTTCACATAATACTACCTCTTGAGCAGGCACAAAAAAGCTTGGAAAATTTAGCTACTGAAAATATATCTAATATGTTTTCTGATCAAAGTCATATAAAACTCAGGTAAAACACAGGGTGAGTTTGAAGGAATTCACATGGTCATCAATAAGTACATGGTTCTTGGCCAGCCTATGTGTCCTGGAAAAAATGAAAAGGGTGATGAAAAAGATCTTAAACTAAGCTATAAACACAACACCCCAAAAGAGACACAGGACAAAACAGTTCTAAAAGGTCAGTGTCCAGCTATAAACACTGACAAAAACTGAGCTTAACTTAATGAAAATTAAAATATACGCACACCACTAAAAGAAGCTTAAAGCTGGGCTTGGGGTGCATGGCTGCGATCCCAGCTCCCTGGAGAATGAGGCAGAAGGATCAGAAGCCGGGCCCTCTGGGTAACCGCCTGAGGTGGCCCACACCCGCAATCCCAGCCCTCTGGAAGTGCAGTGCAGTTCAAGCCCAGCCTGGGAAATGTGGCACTTCGCTGGACACTGTCTGAAACTAAGAGGCGTAAAGCAGGCCAGTGCAGGGCTCGGCGTCACGGTCCTCAGGGCAACCTCAAGTTTGGCCAACAAAATGGAAGATGGAAGAAGTGATCCTGGTGGAGACCTGGAGCTTACGCACACACAGAGCCGAATCTCAGTCTGCATTTGCAGAACGCAGCCATAGCGTGAGAGCGATGACCGAAGCACAGGTCCTTGCTGCTGTCTCTCACTGGACCCCGCCTCAGTGATGCAGCGCTGAGACTGCCCCGAGCTACAACCTGGAACTGCAGCCTTCCAGCGGGGCCCAGTCAACCGTTCTCCTGCAGCTCACCAACCACTGCAAAACGCTGGGTGTGACCGCGATTCTCCCAAACCTCTTCACGTCCTCGTGGCCATGTGCCATCCTGACTGACACAGCGGCTCCCATTTTGAACAGTGTGCCTCGGGACCGACGTGGAGGTGCTTCCTCCTGGCACAGCGGCTCATTAACACCCCCTCTGGAATGGGAGCCAAGAGATGGAGGAAGGGAGCGGTAGGGGACACAGAGGAATTCAGGCGTGTTGGGAACGTGTACCGGGGTCCCACTGTGAACGGGGTCGTTATGAGAGGCAAACAGGTGCTAGTGAGAAAATTAAGGCTAATAAAGACAAGGGCCTCTACATGACCCGAGACACCACAAACAGACCACAACCTGAAACACGCACCCACAGCCGTGCCCTCAACCGTCACAGATGCCTTCTCAGCATCACACCTGTTTCACAGCAATTCCACAACTGTAGGTTGTCGCAAGACACTGGCAGCTCCTTAGGAACAAGGACTCAGAGATGGACAAGCTCCAGAGCCCTTGCGATGAAAATTGATCTTGCTGTATCCAAGTAATTAATCAAATGGCCCTTTGAGAGCTCTCAATTCTTTGAGAGTTTGGCTGTATTTCTATTTAGCAATAGACGTCATGTACTTAATTTCCCCGTAGTCACTGCTTAAACATGAATATGGAAGCAAGCATATGTAAAAGTCTAAATGGTTCAGTGTGTTTATATTCGGTGGAATATAAACACCCATCTATGGGATGGGTGACATAAATGCTTATATGGTGTATCTTAGAACCTTCTGGAGGTTGCAAGGCACCCAGTTAGGTGCACTGTTGGATCAGGAAGCTGTCGGGACCCAGCCTTGAGGACACAGTAGGGCAAGATGGGGTCTGCACAGTGCCTATTGTGATACTTGAGGGAGATAAAGGGGAACAAAGCTCTTCAGTAACTAAGTGCCTCAGGGTGCTGCCACCAACAGCTGCTTGCTTGCTCTTGCAAGGGCAGAAAGTCAACCCTAGTGTTGACACTGCTACAACTGTAGTCTCCCAGGTTTTGGACAAACACCATTATTTTGCTTCTCCAAGAGTTGTCTGAGAAGAACACTCAGCAACAGACACCATTACGGGACAGGATCTGAGCCTTCCACGGTCTCTTTGAATGTGTAAAAGCCCTAACAGCAGGTCCAATGCATAGGCCATGCCTGAAAAAAATAATAAACTGAGATCAAATAGCACATAATGCCCCAGAGTTTTAAGTGAATGAATCTGTGTCCAATAGCCTAGGCCGCCCCATTACTGCAGAGCTCAGTGGGCACGCACACTCCAACATGCAGGAATATGTGTGGGTAGGGAAAATATCGAAGAAGGGCCAGTGGAACTCTGTTCACAGAAACAGCCGTGAAAGTGCTTAACTGTCAAACATCATCGACTGACTCAAAAACATGATCCATCAAAGTAAGACTTCACTGCACGTTTTAAAACAATATGTCAAGTCTGTAAGTACCGGCCTGAAGACAACCACAGGGCATTGCCACAGAGAAAGATGAGGTAAGAACGTGTATGCCTGGTCAATCTCTTACACATATGTATACTGTTTCTTACATAAAAGAAAGCATGTGATACTTGACAATACGTCTGGCTCACTTAACATTATGTGCTAAATACTTCCAAAAATCTCACATTCCATAATTCCAAAATGTTTTAGTATGTGCTAATTTGTTTTATTTATGCTACTATGTATTCTTACTCCACTGACAACAGTTTTGTGTCATTATCTTTCTGTAATCTTTTCAGTTCATGTCTTGCACTCCAAGTAACTACTTTGTACATAGTGATACACCGTGCATCAGCTATTATTATGCTCTCATAATGCTTTGAAATTTTATTTAATTTTCATAAAATGAAGAACAGAAGTAGATTTGTAATTTACTGTACTTTTTCAGATTTCATTGATTCTTTCAAGTTCTTACACTGGCAAGACAATATGATGCTGGCACATGTGAGGGTTTTAGTTTGGTGGTTTCTTGGGTTTTTTGGTGGGATCAGTGATCGAACTCAGGCCCTTGCACTTGCCAGGGAAGCCCTTATTCCACTGAGCCATCTCCCTGGCCCTAGGTTGGCACATGTGAGCCTTATTTATTTCACACATGAGCACAGTCTCTGTTTCTACCCATCTACCTATAAAGGCCTTGAGTTCATCTGTTTCTGATGCCTGGCTCAGCCTGCCCTGAGGGCAGGGTTGGCACAACATGTGGTACCAGGGATCGAACCATGGTCCCTATGCTTGCCTAGTCTTGCCTAAGCAGGAGCTTTAGAATTGCTAAGCTATCTCGCTGGGCAAAGTTTATCCTTTTTATAGCTCAGTAATACTCTATTCTATAAAATATCATACATTTTTAACCATTCCTCAGTTGATGGGCTTTGAGGTTGTTTCCAAGATTTAGCTATGAAAAGTTACACTACTATAAACATGGGTACACGTTATATTGCTATAGTATTATGTTTTCAGTTCTTCTGCAAAAATACTCAAGAGAATAGCTCGGCTGAAAGAGGCCTCAAATCATATTTCTTTGAGGCACCCGCACACTAATTTCCACAGTGGTTATACCAGTCTATACTCCCACCAACAGTGCAGAAGAGCTCCTTTCTCCCACTCCAGCATTTGTCATTAGTTGACAGCCCCTCCAGCCTGTGTCATTAGTTGACTTCTTTTTTTTTGGTCTTTTTGAGACATGGTCTCACTATGCAGTTCAGGCTGGCCTTAAACTCACCTTGTAGCTCAAGCTGGTCTCGAACTCACAACAATCCTCCTGCCTCAGCCTCCCGAGTGCTGGGATTACAGTCATGCGCCACCACGCCCAGCAGTTTAAGGTTTTTCTTTTTTTTTTTTTTTCCTTAGGTTTTTCTTTTCTCTTTCTTTTTTTTTTTTTTTTGTACACAGGGTCTCACTATGCAGCCCACACTCACAGTGATCCTCCCGCTTTCTGCCTCCCTACTGCTGGGATTATAGTCCCACGCCACCACGCCCGGACTCCATCCCCAGCTCAGCACACCCGAAGGCGGGGCCGGCGCAGCAAGTGGAAGCAGGGATCGAACCCTGGCTGCTGCACTTACCTAAGCAAGCGCTTAGTCCGCTGAGCTATACTGCCGGCCCCTCACTTCTGGATGATAGCCACCCTTTCATGGGTGAGAAGCAATCTCAGTGTTGTTTTAATTGAAATTCATCAAATAGCCAATGCTGTTCAATGTTTTTTCATATATTTATTTGTCATTTGCATTTCTTCAAAATCAGGCCCATGTCTATTACCATGCTGTACACTATAGAAAATATGGATCAAGCATTTAAATATTAAAACAGAAACACTAAATCTACTGGAGGAAAAAGTGAGTAGAAATCTTGAACACACAAGGGTACCTAGAGATTTCATAAACAGAACCCAAATGACACAGGATGTACTTGAATGAAATAGAAAACGGGATCTCATCTTTTTTAAAAGTTACAGCATATCAAAAGAAATCACGCACAAAGTAAAAAGAAACTCACAAATAGGGAAAAAAACTGTAGCTGACTGTCCCTTCTACAAAGCACTTCTATTTACAACATATGAAGAATTTTTAAAAGCGAGGGCCCAATATGTAGACCTAACAGACAAATGGGCATCTAAGGTGAAAAGATTTTATTATTACATTTTACTTAATGCAGTAAAATAAAATTTTGCATTGCATGCATGTGTATGTACATGCATACATATATTAAGCCTGGCGTGGTGGTGCATGCCTGTAATCTGAGCACTCGGGAAGCTGAGGCATGAGGATTGCTGTAAGTTCGAGACCATCCTGAGCTACACAATGAGCTTAAGGCCAGCCTGAACTGCATAGTGAGACCCTGTCTCAAAAAAGACAAAAAATATAAAATCAATAAAAATAAATTTAAAAATACATATATTAATGTAAAATAATTTCAACAAATTGGAAATAAATGATAGAAAACTGTGAGCATTGCATTCCAACAGAGGATGGCATAGGACGTGTGCACATGTCAGGGCCAGAGGCTGCGCTCACTGCCATCACCGACCAGCACCTGTAGAGCACACTCCAGGAGCCAGGACGCCAAGCATACCTGGCTGACAGTCACTGGCAGAAGAGCAGCCCGTCCTGCCCCACAGTTTGCCTGTTCACGTCCTTCCCTGCCCTCAGCTGGTATAATCAGGTGATTGCTCTATAAAGCATATCAGTGCCAATAGCCTGGGCTCCAGAGTCCTCTGTCGTGGTCACCACAGGACTGGTAAAAGAAAATCTTAATAGCTCACTTTCTTTTAGTGATTTCAAGAAAAAGTCTTATGTCTTTGACTGGGAACGGCGAGCAATTACGTCACCATCATGTACATAGCCCATAAGTAATGCTAAATTCTTCAGCTTTGATAACACACACCCAATGAATTGGCAAAAAGCAATGCATTAAACAAGAAAGAAAGTTCAAAAGAAATGAGTATAAATGACAAATCACAGTTCAGGAAGGATTCCTCATATTGAAAGTTCAAAGCCAGGTTATCCTGCATGTGCCATGGGACAGAAGACATACCTTGGCCAAGGGCTTTCCCTCGTGGCAGTTGATCCCACCAACAAAGACCATGTTGGGCATCACAGGCTTGGGATAGTCGACAACAAAGTCACTGCGTAACAGCCAGATCGATGTGTGGCTGAAGAGCTCATATGCTGTCACGGGTGTCTGGAGAATTTCAGAGGCGATTTCTAGGGCTTTTGTCAAAAGATAACGACAAAATAGGTGCTCCTGCAAATGGAAGATATGGTTCCAAACTCTCTCACTGAAACTCATGGCATCTGGGAAGCCCAAGAGAAATCTAGGAACGTAAGACAAAGCAGCAGGGCACTGCGCTCCTTCTTCTAGAAAATGGCAAAAGATTCCTCTGGCAAAAACAACAGATGGAAGTGAGAAATACTTGGCAACAACAAGGCCACACGTATCAAAAGGATCCAGAAACACTGCATCAAAAGAACTCTCCTTTAGGTACTGCACTAAATCCTTGTCCTTAAACAAACCTCTACAATGCGAATAAAAT
>PVKA01044367.1:0-16219 GCA_004027165.1 Ctenomys sociabilis | reverse complement strand
AATGATAAGGGACAGAAAGAGGGCCACTACCACCATCTGTTGTTGAGGCGCTGCTCCTGCTGCTTCATGCTGCTGCATACCTGCTACTTCACTGGTCCCTGCTCATCATGGAGGAAGCTTATTTCTCCCCTGTGATGCTGCTCTGCCAGGCCACCCTTCCTGAGAGCCAGCCAACCTCTACAAAGTGTACTACAAAAACCTTTCCTCCTTTAATTTTGAGTATCATATATTTTGTTTCAGCAAAGACAAAAGTAAACAAGACACTTGGCCACCCATTTTTCTTCGTTATTTTTCTCTTGTTGTTGAGAAAAAATACATGATGCTCAAAGTTATAGAAGGATAGATTTATTTAGCTTGCGGTTTGTAGAGGCTTGGTCCCTAATCAGCTGGCTCCAAGGCAGAGAGGCATAGCAGAGGGGTTTACAGATAGCAAAAACAGAAAGAGCAAAAGGTGGAGAGCAAGCCTCTTTTTCTACATTATATTATATGCAGCCTACCCAGCCTAGGTTGAGCGGTAGTACTCACACCCTAAATCCCAGCACTAGACAATGAACTAATCACATAGTCTAGATTCAGCCACTTCCAAAACACTCATGCCAGAGACCTTCAGCATTATCCTGGTGGAGCAGGCCAGGATCTTGGGTTGGAGACATGTGTAACACACCATTTTATTGTGACCCAGGAAAGGCTGACAAGGAGTCTTCAACAAAGGATATGGGTTTGGCATAGTCAGAATAGATGTGAAAATCAAGTCTTATAGTGGGGTGGAGTTTTCTACTTCAGGTCATGCTTACACAGATACAGGGAAAGCATTAGGCAACCTAGAGAGTGAATATAAGGTCTGTAATTATGGACTTACCTTCACCCAGAAGTGGAACACAGATAATACTCTTGGGAACAGAAATCTCTTTGGAGAATAAGTTGGCAGAAGGTTTGAAACTGAGTTTTGATACTATATTTGTACCGAATACAGGAAAGAAGAATGGGAAATTGAAGGCTTCCTATAGACGGGATTGTTTGAGTCTGGGCAGTAATGTTGATATAGATTTTTCTGGACAATCAAATCCATCTTGTCAAGGTATCTTAAAACTGTCTCATTGATATTTGTACTTCAATAAAACAAAAATTAAAAAAAAGATTTTTCTGGACCAACCATCTATGGCTGGGCTGTACTGACCTTTGAAGGTTGGCTTGCTGGTGAGCAGATGAGTTTTGACACAGCCGCATCCACACTGTCTCAGAATAATTTTGCCCTGGGTTACAAGGCTGCAGACTTTTAGCTGCATACTCATGTGAATGATGGCACTGAATTTGGAGGTTCTGTCTACCAGAAAGTTAATGAAAAGATTGAAACATCAATAAACCTTGCATGGACAGCTGGCAGCAACAACACCCATTTTGGCATCACAGCTAAACACAAGCTGGATTGTAGAACTTTTCTATCTGCTAAAGTAAATAATGTCAACCTTATTGGACTGGGTTATATGCAGACCCTTCGACCAAGAGTCAAACTGACCCTGTCTGTTTTAATCGATGGGAAGAATTTCAATGCTGGAGGTCACAAGGTTGGGTTGGGATTTGAACTGGAAGCTTAATGTAGTTTTGATTAAAGCCTTAGATTTATTCCTGCAAATGAAATGAATCCACTATGTTTTGGCCTTAAAATTCTGTGAAATTTTAAAAGTGTGAACTTTTCATTCTTCCAAAGAATTGTAATCCTCCTCACACTGAATTGAAGAGATTGGAAGTCCATCTTCCAGTGGTTCTTGAAGGAAAACCTGGAAATTGTCATGTTTGTGCCACATCCATTTGAATTCTTCAGTGTTAATTTAAGTATGTTCCTCAGTGACTATGTGGTGTCACATTAAAGGAAATGACCCGGCCCCCTGGTTTGTACATTGTGTCCTGCATGTCCCACACCATTTTTTCATGATGTTTTAATATATTGGTCTCTGTGCAATACAGTGGAATCTTTAGTTTTGCATCAGAGTAAAATAAAGTAAAACCATCACACTTGGAACATAAAAAAAAAACCCATGCTACTTGAAAAAAAAACAACTCTCAAAGTTTCACAGAAAGCAACTTGGTTAACCAATGGCTGTGACTCATCCAGAGGGCTGACACTGACAGAAGATCTAAGAGGTGCTATACCTGGTTCCAAGGTAAATCCTGAAGAGTTTTAACTGATCTTGTTATTTAGTAGATGCTAAATTTTACTAATAGAAGTCACATTTAACTGGTGTTAACCATGTAGCAGAAAAGTATAACTACGAGATGTAAAAAACAATTCCATAATAATATCCTAGCTGTAAAAGGTTGAAATCATGAACAACTTCTGATAATTAGCAACAATACTGGTAACTCACTACTGTTATGGATGATTGGACTATATAGGGTTAAACTGCCATATGCAGGTACCATAAATCTTTGGACTGGCATCAAGAATGAAAAGGTCAGCCGGGAGTGGTGGTGCAGGCCTGTAATCCCAGCACTCGGGAGGCTGAGGCAGGAGGATTGTTGTGAGTTCGAGACCAGCCTGAGCTACAAAGTGAGCTTAAGGCCAGCCTGAACTGCATAGTGAGACCCTGTCTCAGAAAGACAAAAAAAAAAAAAAAAAAGAATGAAAAGGTCTTCTACAGAGTTCTCCAAACAGCTTCTCCAACTGCAATGGCACACCCATCATTTACACAATAAAACAGTGAAGATACTGGAAGTGGCTAAAGTTCGATATTGATCATATGTGTGCGGGGAGGCAAAGTCTCAGTGCCTACAGCAGTCAAGGTTCCTCATTGATGAGAAATGAGGAGAAAATCATTCTGCTTTGACAATTTCAGCTATTAGTCACTAGGCAACCTTGTGTCTCATGATACTATCCTTGCAGTAGAATAAATAAATGAGCAAGATGTGGTGTCATGTGTCTGTAATCCCAGCACTGGGAAGGCTAAGGCAGGAGGATAATTACAAGTTTGAGACCAGCCTGGCTACAAAGTGGGCTCAAGGCCAGCTTAAACTGTATAGGGAGACCCTGTTTCAAAAAGACTAAATAAATAAATAAATGCCTTAACTGTTGTTTGGCTCTTTTGCTCATTAAGCAAACATATCTTCCCTTGAATGCAACTCTTGTTTGTTGTCTATCTTTTCCTTATTCCTGTCTCAGGTTTTCCCTGGGGTACACGGAGACACCAATAAGTCACTACAATTGGGCAGGTGAAGACATTGGGATCTTATAGTAACTGATACTATCAGCCAAATTTGAAACCATGGGATCTCATAGTAACTAAGCAGAGTATGGTTGGCAGTCTGTAGCCCTGTGTTGGGGCATCCTCTAGGCAGGACCAGGGACTCAGACATTCTCTTGTGGACATGTCCTGGCCACATAGAGTTTTTCCCATGAGATTGGACAGTGTTCTCACTTCACTGCCTGTGGAAGTCCACAGCCCTGTGGGCACCACCAAGGTGTCTGGAACAGACCTATACTTCCTGGACTTGTCTGCTAGAAGATAGGGACTGAGCTTACCAATCCTGGGCTGGATAATGCATCGTTCAGTGTCAAGTGAAGAGTTATCTGAAAATGGCAAAAGATCTCCTGGAGCTCTTAAGGAAGAGGGAAAAAAAGAGAAAAGACTCGGATGGGGACCCACTGCAAAGCATTAAGGCACAAAAAGATGAGGTTGGGGATATTCCAGTAGTAACCTTGGCCATTTCCCAAATGGGCCACTAAATGTTAGGAAAAAGGAAAAGCAGGGGTGGAGCTCAACAGGACAGGCTTATTGTAAAACAAGCCTAAGAGGAACCATTCTGGCATCAAGAGCAGTTGATGCCAGACCGGCCCCAGCCATGGGGTCTTCTATAGGGCCATAGGGTGGGGTCAGTGAGAGGGGCTGTGGCTCCCCATCAAGATCAAGGCTTGAGAGAGCACAGCAGGCAAGGCCACCCAAGAATGGGGTTTGGGAGGCACAGGGAGTAGCAGCTGCTGTCAGTTGCAAGACTGAGTGTTGTGAGTTCCCAGATGCAGCTGAGCTGGAGGGTGCGGTTTGGTGGCATCTGTAATCAGAATGGCAGTGGTTGGATTCTTTCACTATGGAATAAAGGAGTCCTGGGTGATTCTGGGGTTGAATAATGGCTTTGTGGGGGGAGTTGGCAAGTACATGACAGGTGGTCTGAAGGGTATGTGAGGGGGTGGGGATGACTGATGGCGTCTGTGGCGAGTGACATGTACACTGTGATACGGGAGCTATGTGGGTTGAGAGATAGTAGGTAGTGTGATAAGGGATCATCTATGGGATGAGAGGACTCTGGGAGCAATGATGGGAGTGATGGGTTCTGCAAGGTGAGCTGTGGGAGTCTGTAGGGTTCACTATTGGGGAATCTGTAGGATGTGTGGTTGATAGGTCTGTGAACTCAGGGACAGTGTCAGCAGTGTGAATGATGAGGGGGTTTAGGGAGTGAGTGATGGGGTTTTGAGGGCAAGGGAAGAAGAATCTGAGGGCTACAGTAGGGTCCTGAGAGGTGAATGATGAGGTCTAGGGTGGGTGATAGAGATTTGTATGGTTGATTGGGGGGGGTGTAGGGTGACTGATGCAGATGTGTTATAGAGTCAGTTATAGTGTCTGTAGAGCAATTTAGGATGCTGGTGTGTGTGTGTGTGTGTGTGTGTGTGTGTGTGTGTGTGTGTGTGGAGAGGTGTGCATGTTGGGGACTCTGAAATATAGGATGTGGCATCCATGGGGTGAATGGCATAGTCTGTTTTTGGAGCCACAAATAATGTTATAGAACTAAATTGTGCCCCCTCCAAAAATGCATATGTGGAAGCCTTAACCTTCATGAGACAAGGGGAGAATTAAGATTAAATGGAGTCCTAATGGTCGGACGCTAACCCAATAGGAGTACTGCTAATCCAATAAGAGCAAGTGATCCTAGCAGTATGGAGAACAAAGAAAATAAAAAGCCATGTGAGGGCACAGGGAAAAGCTGACTATCAAGGGCCGGGGAGATAGCTCAGTACAATAAGTGCTTGCCTGGCAAGCATAGGGTTCTGAGTTCCATCCCCGGTACCACAGGAAAAAAAAAAAAGAAAGAAAAAGCTGACCATCGGTAGGCCAAGGGGAAAGGCCCCAGGAGAAAAAAACCTGCTGGCACTTTGATCTTGGACCCTCCAGCCTCCAGCACTAGGAGCAAACACATTTCTGGAAAGCCACCTGGTCTCTGGCATTTGGTGTGGAAATTTGTTGCTATCAAAACCCCATCACTCACTCCCTAAGACCAGGTTTGGGAAAGTCTGGTGATGAGTAATGGGACCTCTATCAGGTGTGATCAGGAGACTATAAACTGAGTGCTGGGTATGATGGCATGCCTTATGATCCCAGCACTCAGGAGGCTGAGAAAGGATTTTGAGAAGTTCCAGGCCAGCCTGGGCTACATATTGATTTCAAGACCAGCCTGAACAATATAGCAAATCTCTGTCTCAAAAAGAACATACAAGGTCCAGTGAGACAGCTCAGTGGACTAAGCTCTTGCTTAGGCAAGCGCAGGGACTGGGTTCCGATCCCTGGTACCACATGCCATATTGGTCTCGCCCCCAGGGCACACTGGGTAGGCTATGGAGTCTAGGCATGGTGGCACAGGCTTGTAATCCCAGCTGCTAGGGAGGCTGAAAACAGGAGGATCACTATGAATCTGAACTATATAGTGAGACCCTGTACCCCTCCAAAAAAGGACATACAATACAAAACACCTAAATAAACCTTTTCTCCTTAAAAAAAATTAAAAAATATTTTTTTAAGATAGAAGACTATATGGGCTAGGGAGATAGCTCAGCAGTCTAAGCACATGCCTGGCAAGTGCAAGGACCCAGGTTTGATCCCTGGTACTGCATGCCAGGCCTACTCAGAATCCTCGGCATTTAGTTCTGGCCACTAAAACTGAATGTGGTGGCACACATCTGTAATCCCAGTGCTGGGGAGGCTGCGACAGGAGAATCACTGTCTTACCTGTGTAGTGAGACCCTATACCAAACAAACAAACAAACAAATAAATATTTTTTTAAAAATAAATAAAACAGAAGACTATACAGCTCAGTAATGGGGAATCCATGGTGTAGTGAGGGAGGTCTGTGTGGTGACTCACAGGGTATGAAAGCCTGGCAGGATACTGGATACTGTAGGGTTAATGATGAGGCCTATGGGGCAAGTATAAGGTGTGTAGAGTATATATAAATGCTTCTTGGGTAGCATCTGAGGTGATGTAGGGAGAATGACAGGTGGTGTGTAGGTTAAATGAAAAGGCTCAGTAGGGATTATGTTAGCCTGTAAGGTGTGATAGGGCTTCATGATGTGAGAGATGAGGGCTCTTGGAGATGAGTGGTGGAACATCCAAGATGTTAGTGATAGAATTTCTGTAGAGTGGATGACAGGCCTTGTGGGGTAAGTAATGATCAGGAGCCAGTGATACAGCTAAGTGATGGGGTTAGACTAGTAAGGGGGATGGTATTTTGCCTGTGGAGTGGATGAGGTGAGTATGTTGGGTTAATTATGGCCCAGAGAATGAGTAACGGGGGTGTACAGGGTGAACAATAGGGCCTACTTGGTAGTGGTAGAGATCTGTGAGGCAACTAGATTCTTTCTTTTTTTTTCGCAGAACCAGGGATTGAACTCAGGCCCTTGTGCTTGCCTGGGAAGCACTTATTCCATGGAGCCATCTCCCTGGCCCCTGTGAGGTGAATAAAAGGGATATGTGATTAGGGGCCTGAGGAGGAGTGACGAGTTTATAAATTGAAAGATGGAAGTTCTGTGAAGTGAATACTGAGGAGTGAGGTGAGCGAAGAGGGATATTATTGTCTGAATTATTTATCTGAAAAGTTCAGATTGAATCCCTAAATGTTCATACCTAAGAATGTAAGTATATTTGATAATAGGGCCTTTAAAGAGGTGAATAAATTAAAATCCTAATCCAATCTGATTCATGTCTTTGTTCAAAGATTAGAACAAATAAAATAAAATATTTTGGGTTTTTTGAGATAGTCTTACTATGTTATTTATTATTATTATTATTATTATTATTATTATTATTATTTTTGTGGAACCGGGGATTGAACTCAGGCCCTTGCACTTGCCAGGGAAGCACTTATTCCACTGAGCCATCTCCCTGGCCCCCTGGAAATATCATTTTTGAAATTCCATTTTATTAGCACATGTTTAGATTATATAATAATGGGGCTTATTTGGAGATGTTTGCTCAAGCTTTTAACATATCTTAATGGATTTCAATTCCCTTGTCTCTAAGGACTATCTTATGCATCTTGTACCACTGTATTTTGCAAGCAGAAAACTGATCTGGTTTCAGAGGTTCACAGCTAGAGAGGAATTTTTATCTCAGGGTGAATCATACCTCCTGTTCGGCCAGGGATATGGCTCAGCAGCATAAAATCTGCCTGGCAAGTGTTAGGTCTGGAGTTTGATCCTCAGTACCATGCACACAAAATAATTATCATAACTCTGGTTTTAGCCAGTTTGTTTATTTATGAGACAATCTGTGTAGTCCAGGCTGGCCTTGAACCCATTATGTAACTAGAAATCCTCCTGCATCAACCTCCTAAGTGTGGAAGTCACAGGCATGTGTGACCCTACACTTCATTTAGTTGATATTTAGATGAGAGTTGAGATTTAAAGTTAATGTGTGGTTGGGAGTAGGGGCCAGCTGTAGAGTATTTGTATAGTATATTCAAGGTCCTAGATTCACCACCACTCCAGCATCATAGAAATATGCCTAAGTGGGAGAAGAGTTTTGATTTTTTTTTGCTGGAACTGGGGACTGAACTCAGGCCCTTGGGCTTGCCAGGGAAGCACTTATTCCACTGAGCCATCTCCTTAGCTCTTAACAAACTGTATATCATTTTTTTGGCAGAATGAGGGATTGAACTCAGGCCCTTGTTCTTGCGAGGGAAGCACTTATTTCACTGAGCCTTCTCCCCAGCCCCTTGATTTTTTTTTAACTGTGGAGAAGAGTTTTGAGTGATCCAAGTGGGAAGTGAATGTAATTTGCATTCAGGAAGGACATGAATTTGCAGAGGCCAGAGAGCAGAATTTCCAGGTTGAAGCCTTAACCCCCAGGAATTTAGAATGTGACTGCATTCGGAGGCTGGGTACTAGTCCAATATCATTGATGTGTTCAGAGGAAGTCTGAACACCTCTTGAGAAGCCAGGGGCTTGAGGACACAGAGAAAAAAGCAAGTGAAAACAGAGAAATCGCCTAACTTGCAGGCAAAGGAGAGTGGCTTCAGAAGACAGTACAACTGCTCATACTGTGACATGCTCCAGAATCACAAGAATCAATTTTTGTCACTTAAGCAACCTACTGGGTGGTACTTTGTTGTGGCAACTTGAGCTGATATGGGCGGGGGTCTATGGAGTGAGTGACAGGGTGGTGTTGAAGGGGGACCCCCTACAGTGGGTGCTGTGGTATGTGGGGTGAATGATGGGAGTGTGAGGGATCAGGCTGAGAGTTCATGCAGTCAAATAAGCAAGTGTGTGTGATGTGGAGAGTCTGTGAATTCAAGAGTAACAGAGGGGCAGGGGCTTAGTCATTAAAGATCTGCCATATGCCACACTGGCCCTGCCCCCATACGCTGAATGGGGTATGGAGTCTGGGCATGGTGGTGTAGGCCTGTAATTCCAGCTGCTAGGGAGGCTGGGATTAATCCCACTGAGGCGGGAAGATGGCTCAGTGGAATAAGCGCTTCCTTGGCAACTGCAAGGGCCTGAGTTCAATCCCCAGATCCACCCCCCCCCCAAAAGAAAAGGCCCTTGGTATTCTACTGGTTGCCATACCATGATATAGGGGCAAATGGTTTCACATTCTGGGACATAAACATATATGCAGATAAGGGGTCTCAAGCAAAAGAAAATACAGGGGCTGGGGAGATGGCTCAGTGGAATAAGTGCTTCCTTGGCAACTGCAAGGGCCTGAGTTAAATCCCTGGTTCTGCAAAAAAAAAAAAAAATCTTTCAGTGTTCAGATCTTTTATTTTTTTATTTAAAAAACTTCCACCATCACAGATCACCTGGCTTCTCTTACAGCTTTTCCTCAGTGGCTCCATATAGCCCTTTTCCCCCATCTCTGGCCCTTCTTGCATGCACCATCAGCCTGAGTGGCCCTCCAGCTAGGGGAGCAAGACCTCTCGACCACTGAACCCTCTTCTGGTTCAGCGCACCCTTCATTAGTTTTGTTTGCGCTTGGCTTTTGTCACCTTGGTGTCGTGTGCGCTCTGGGCTCCATAGAGCTGCTTCATGGAATCAAACATGAGGACTCCGGGTATCACCAGCCATATGCCATTCATGAAGAAGAAATAAAACCAGAAATAGATGGGGTGGCCCAGCTCCCCATGTTGGAAGCCATCGCGGTACTCTGTCAGGAAGTAGAGTACATCCCCATAGATCTGGCCTGTGAGGGGCAGAAACAAAAGAAGCCCCTGTGAGGAGATGCTAGCCCAGACTCCCTACTCTCAGGCATTTTCCAGTCATCCTGCAAGGTCTCAGAGCTCAGGGTTCTATCCTCACAGAGCCAAGAATTCCGCACTCACAGGGTTGAAAATCTGAGAAGTCAGAAAAGTAAGAATTCTAGCCGGGCGTGGTGGCACACACCTGTAATCCCAGCACTTGGGAGGCTGAGGCAGGAGGATTGTTGTGAGTTCGAGACCAGCCTGAGCTACAAAGTGAGCTTAAGGCCAGCCTGAACTGCATAGTGAGACCCTGTCTCAAAAAGACATAAAAAAAAAAAAAAGAAAAGAAAAGTAAGAATTCTAGAAAGCACAACACTGATAATTTCTGAACTCAGGAGAGCTCATAGCTTCAGAATTTTGTGTTTGTTTTTTTTGAGATAGGGCCTTATTATATAGCTTGGGCTGGCCTCAAACTCATGGCAAGCTTCCTCCTGCCTCAGTCTTTTGCATATTGGGACTACAGGTGTGCACCAGCATGCCCAGCAAGAATTGAAGGAACTTAATAAAATCTTAGAAACTGAGGCATAGGCTGGCCAGACTCAGCAGATTAAAGTACCTGCTTAGGCAGAGGCAGGGACTGAGGCTGAACCCCAGCGTGCTGTACTGGCCCCACCCCTAGGACGTACTGAGACAGTGACAGAGACTGGACATGGTGGTGTGCACCTGTAATCCAAGTGCTTGGGATGCGGAAAACAGGAGGATCACTAGAGTCAGATCTGTGTAGTGAAACCCTGTACTGAATACAAAAAAAAAAAATAATTAAGGCAGCTTGGGATTGTAGGATTAAAGAAAAGCCACAGATTCAGAACTAGAGAAAACTAACAATTTAAGAACATAAGAACATAAAGATGAAGGAGCTAAGAACACAGGTCCTATAGGATGTGGGGGCTTCTTGCTAGTGTGTTCACCTCTTATAACTTTCACAAGGGACTCTGTAGTAGAGAAAGGGTGAAAAAAGAACCCTCTGCACTTAAGTGACAGGCTCAGAGGGGGCTAGTGCATTCTAGCTTGCATTTGTATGGACACCACTGAGATGCACCCTCCTCAGGGATACATCAGCATCTCTTGTGCCAGTGCAGGACCTCTCCTTACCCAAAGAGATCACCAACTGTAGAACATAGCGGGAAGGCTGCTGCCGGAGGAGGGCGACCACTGCCCACAGGCTCAGGGGTCCCCACAGGCAAGCTGTGATGCTCTCCATACAGATGGTGAAGTTGTCATCACTGCAGAAGGAGAGGGAGGGACACCAGTGTCAGTGTACATTGCCCACACTGCACTCCACTGGACACCCCGACTCCCTACCTTCCTAGGCCAGTGCAGATGACACTTACATGATGTATCGGCTATCTCCTTTGGCATATTCTTTCCCTGAAGAGAACAGATAGGAAGAATAAAGGTAAGAAGATAAAAACTTCAGGGGACAAAGGTCAGTGTGAAAGGTTTGTGATGCAAAAACTAAAAAAGAGGCAGCAGACTTAAGTAAGTTCCCCACATAGACGCCAAAAGAATTTGCACATGGTCAGCTAATGTGGGGAAGGAGCTCAAACTTTCAGTAATCACTAAGGAAAGAGCAAATTAAAGCCATAAACATTTTGACTCACATTCATTAGTATGACTAAAGTTTAGGAAACACCTGAGCACACCAAGCAATGGTGGGAATGCAGAGGAACCAGAACACTCCTATTCTGTTGAGGGGGGATGGAACATGGGAAAAACATTTTTTTCAGTTTGGTAGGTTTTTGTTTTTTTTCCTTCAGTGTTCTAGACAAGACCCATGGCCTAACTCAATGCTAGGCAAAACACCCCAACCCCTAGTAGTTTTTCATAAAAAAAAAACCTACCATAAGATTTGGTTAATTCATGCACCTATAGTATTTAGATGCCAATGGAATACCCATCTCTGACAGGACTAAACAAAAAAAGGGGCTACAAAGGAAGGACCATTTTGTATTTGTATAGACAGAATAGTTAGGATAGATATGCAGCTACTTTTGCTTAATTCAATGAGTAGAAAGATTTGTAATAATAGTGTTTGGACAGGATATCCTGTTTGCTTCTTGTACTATGGATAACCACTAAGAAGATAACAATGTACGATGTATTAATTATTGAAACTGTCTTATTAATCAGCTTTGAAACTAAAAAATAAAAAAAAATAACTGGTTAAAGGGTAATGTTATGTCAAAATGAAATATTAGGTATATTACAAAGTGTCATCATGATTGTCATGCTATAATGTTATGTATGGTTTTGATTTCTTAATTTCTGTAAAAAGTAAAAATAAAAATAAAAAAATAAAAATGTCAACCAATAAACAAATAAATCCAGAGTCACCTGTACAAAGTGACCACTAAACAAACAAACAAACAAAAAAAGATCTGGTTATTCTTCTATGTATTTATCTAAAATTATGAAAACAGATATCAACACAAAGACATGTACTAGAATGTTCATAGCAGCTTTTTTTTTTTTTTTTTTTCTGGAACTGGGGATTGAACTCAGGCCCTTGCGTTTGCCAGGGAAGCGCTTATACCACTAAGCCATCTTCCCAGCCCTAACAGCTTTATTTGTGAGGCCCAAGGAAGTATTGTCAAGACAGCAGACTGCCTTTCAGTATTGCACAAGTCAAGAATTTTACAACCAGGGGCCGGGGGTTCGAATCCTGGGCCTGCTGTGCCAGCCCCTCCCCCAGGGGCACACACCTGTAATCCCAGCTCTTGGGAAGCTGTAAACAGGTAGATCACTATGAAGCCAATCTATACAGTGAGACCCTGAACACCCTGTAGACCATTCCCTAAAATACAAAAAAAGTATTTTATTTATTTATTTTTTATAAAAAAATAAATTTATTTTATTAAGAAACAAATAGCAATGAGACAGTATCAAAACTGATTAATAGGACAGTTTCAATAATTAACATATTGTACATTGTTATCTTCTTAGTGGTTATCCATAGTACAAGAAACAGACAGGATATCCTGTCCAAACACTATTAGTACAAATCTTTCCACTCATTGAATTAAGCGAAAGTAGCTGTATATCTTTCCTAACTATTCTGTCTATACAAATACAAAATAGTCCTTCCTTTGTAGCCCCTTTTTTTGTTTAGTCCTGTCAGAGATGGGTATTCCATTGACATATAAATACTATAGGTGCGTGAATTCAGCAAAACAATCCAACACAGCTCAGCAGTTCACAATAGTAGTGGGTTATCCATAGAAGTTGTTGACTTGAGCCTTTCACAGCTCAGTATATTAATATGGTTTTACTTTACCTCATTTCTATACTTTTCTGCTGGATGGTTAAGACTAAGACAAAGAGAGACCTGTATAACAAGAAATGTAACTTTTATATCTGATAAGATCAGTCACATACCCTCAGGATTTATGCTGTAACCCTGTACCACATTTTGTAGATCCTTTGTCAGTGTCAACCTTGTGGATGAGTCACGGTCATTGGTTGAGCAATTTGCTCTCTGTGAAAGCCTGAGAGAATGTTTTCTCTCCATGTGACTCTCCTTAGGCACACTATACATCATCGATCACATTCCTCTGTGGCTCCATAATCTCCTTCATCAGAAAATTTGGGACACAACTGAGTTACATGACCTTGTTCATTGACCTTGAAAGGCTACCAAAATTTTGGCTGACCTTGCAGCCCTTCTTTTTCTCTAATTTTTGATCTGCAAACTTAGGTTGTTAACCCTCCAGAAGAGAAGCTTATTATTACCCTGCAACATATGCAGTAAAAAAAGTATTTTATAATACCTATGATTTGTAAGCTCTTTATGAAATAAGGCATGACCTCGTGTAAAAAAACAAAATTCAGAAATACATAGCATGAGCCAGGTGTGGTGGCGCATGCCTGTAATCCCAGCACTCAGGAGGCTGAGGCAGGAGGATTGTTGTGAGTTCGAGACCAGCTTGAACTACAAAGTGAGTTTAAGGGCAGCCTGAACTGCATAGTGAGACCCTGTCTCAAAAAGATAAAAAAAAGAAATACATAGCATGTTAGCATTTATGTAAAAAGGAAAATAACTAAAAAATAATAAACAATTACACAGCATGCCACGTGTGGTGATGCATACCTATAATCCCTGCACTAGGGAAGCTGAAGCAGAAAAATTGTTGTGAGTTTGAGGTTATCCTGAACCACATAGCAAGACACTATCTCCAAAACAAAGCATAATTATATGACATCTGCTGCTTGTTCACTGTTTTAAGTACATTATATACAGTTGAACATTTATTATGATCTGCCCTCTTTTATCTACAGTTCTAGGGATGAAACTCAGGGCCTCACATGCTAGACAAGTGCTGGATCACAAAGCTAAATCCCCAGTCCTTTTCATTTTTATTATGCTTACTATTTATTTAGTGGTACTGGTGATTCAACCCAGGGCCTTTGCATTAAGCTAGCTACATCCTCAATCCTGTTTTAAAAGTTTGAGGCAGGGCCAGGGAGAGAGCTCAGTGTCATTAAAGCACCTGCCTGGCAAATGCAAGGTCCTTAGTATGATCCCCAGTACCTCCTCCCAAAATTAAAATAAATAAAACAAAATAAATTTTGAGACAGAAGCTCACGGCACCTTTGAATTTGAGATCCTTCCACATTAGCCAAGTTGCTGGCATTGTAAAATGCTGTCCTTTTTGGCTCTATTATCTCCCTTGTAAAACTAAGCAAACTGCTGAATGTGTGGTGTTGTGTACCTGTGATCCCAGCACAAGGAAGGCCAAGTGAGGCCAAGGGTTACCAATAGTCTGATGTCAGCGTGGGCTACAGAGTGAGTTCAAGGCCAGCCTGAACTACAAAGCAAGACTTGTCTCCAAAACAAACATACAAAATAAATAAAACTGAACTGTGCTGGGGACATAGCTCAGCAGCATAAGTGCCTGCCTTGCACATGCAAGAGTCCAAGTTAAATCCGTGGTGCTGCAAAAAAAAAAAAAAAGAATAAATAAAAATAAATAAAACAGAGCAAGTTGAAAATTCTGTGTGTAATTTATGTGCAAATCAATTTGTAAGGAGGGGCCAGGGAAATAGCTCAGTAGAATAAGTGCTTGCCTGGCAAGCACAGGGTCCTTAGTTCAATCTCCAGTACCGCAAAATAAATTTGGAAGGAAATGAAACAATTTTTTGTTGGTGTTGGGATTGAACCCAGGGACTCAGGCATACTAAACACACATTACCACTGAGCTACATTTCCAGCCCCAGAAACAAATACTTTTTAATTTTATATTTTGAGATAGGGTTTCATCTCATTAAGTCTCTAAATTACTCAGGCTGGGTTTGAACTTGTGAACTCCCTGCCTCAGTCTTCCAGAGTGCTGGGATTATAGGCATGCATCATCCCCAGTTGATACAAATGATTGTTACTTATTTTTTAGATAGGGTTTCACTATGTAGCACAGGCTGGACTACACTGATCCTCCTGCATCATTCTCTCCCCAGAACTGGTCCAGTCCCCAAAACTATTAATAAATATTAGTTTTGTTTCAAACCTGGGCATGGCGGTGCATGCCTATAATGCCAGCTCTTGGGAGGCTGAGGCAGAAGTACTGCTGTGAGTTGGAAGCCAGCATGGAATACATAGTGAGACCCTGTGTTAAAAAATAGTTTGGGGGACAATTTGACAGGTAAAAGGCATATTTTAACTATGTATATCTTTAAATGTTTCTTTTCTTTTTTATTGAAGAACAAATAGCAATGAGACAGTTTCGAATCAAATTAGCAGGACAGATTCAATAATTAATACATTGCAAATTGTTTTCGTAATGGTTTGTTGTCATACAAGGTGCATACATAATATTCTACTTACAGACACTGTTAGAGCAGATGTCTCTAATCAATTAAGAGAATGTAGCTATATACTTATTTTTTAAAGCTGAATTATAGCACAGTTTTAATAATTAATACTTTCTAGCTTGTTATCTTCCTAGTGGTTGTCTATAGTACTAGAAGCCAACAGAATATCCTGTCCAACCTCTATTAGTGCTCATCTTGCTTCTCATAGAATTATGTAGAAATACTGCATATTTATCCTAACTGTACTGTTTATACAAACACATCATGGTTCTTCCTTTCTATACCCCTTTTTTTTTGTCTAGACCTGTCAAAGATGGACACTCCATTATCATTCAACCATTATAGGTGCCTGAACTCGGCAACACAATCAAACAGTCCAGCGGTCCACAATAATAGTGAGTTATCTGAAGAAGTTGTTGACTATAGCCACTTACAGCTCAACTTATTATTATGGCCTTATTTTATATATCTAATTTTTATACTTTTCTGCTGGATGGTTAAGACTGAGATAAAGCAAGACTTGTATAACAAAAAATGTAGCTTTTGTATCTGATGAGGTCAGTTAAGTCCCCTCAGGATTTATCTTGTAATACTGTACCTCACTCTGTAGATCCTTTGTCTGTGTCAGCCATATGGATGAGTCACGGCCATTGCTTGACCAGTTTGCTCTTTGTGAGAGTCTGAGAGAAAGTTTTCTCTCCATGTGACTCTCCCCAGGCACACTATAGAACTTCAATCTCTTTCCTCTGTGGCTCCATAATCTCCTTGACCAGAAAATTTGAGGAACAACTGAGTTTCATGATGTTACAGTACAGGTTCTCCTATGTCCTGAGTCTTCACTGACCTTGAAAGCCTAGGGCCAAAATGTTGGCTGACCTTGCAGCTCTTCTATTTCTCCAATTTTTTTTTTTTTTTTTT